>JADLZL010006210.1:0-54372 GCA_015844335.1 Chrysopogon serrulatus | reverse complement strand
TATATGTATAAACATAAGAGTAAGTATTTAAGGTGATGTAAGCAGACTGTAAGAGCTGTCACATTATTTTAGTGCCGAGTTAAAAGAGAGAGAAAAGGAGAGAGAAGAAGAGCAGACTGTTAGCTTACAGCCAGCTGAAGCACACAGGTTCTAAAAAGCTATATGAGAGAAGAAGGTGGGCCTGGTAGTCTTTATTTTAGCTAAACCATTATACATATGAGCTTTTAGTTGTGGGCTAGGTTATTATCCTTGCTCTAATATGAGCATATTCAGCAGTTGGTATTTTCAGCTGCAGAGCATATTCAGCTGTTGGTATTTTCAGCTGCAGGCTTGAGACATCTATAGTGGACAGCAGTGACAAGTGCAGTCACTAACTCACTAGGCAGCCAACCAGGCCCTATATATAGCTACACATGTTTATCCGATGTCATACATCAATATGCCATGAAATTGCCTAAGTAATTGTACATAAAATAACTACTCTCTCCAGTTCAAATTACAAGACATTTTGGTTTTTCTAGATACAAGAATAACAAAAGCTATATATCTAAAAAAAGTAAAACGTTTTACAGTTTGAAATGTAGTTTAGAAGTTACTCCGTGGAGGTTGACAAGACTAAACACATGCAAAACCGTGGTGAAAATTTAGTATTTGAAACTTTAACCCTGCGTTCACACTGCAACAATTTCGGTCTAATTATTGTTCAGATGTTGCCAACAGAGCTTATTGTACTAACAATTCTCCAAGCTAGAATTCAGTAGTGTAATCAGCTTTCCAGTGCCTTTTTATCTCGTTCTACATGAGCTTAGCTGTTACTCTTCCTAACCCACAATATACAGGTAAAGTCAATGTGTAACCCAGTAAGAATTAGAATGTGTTCCTTTCTGACACAATATAATACATGTACAATCACTATATCTACTTCCGCATCGGCTTCAGTCCTCTGAATGGCATGTCACAATTTCACGAGGCCCCGTCATCTCAACTGCAAGATACCTTCCGTTTGTTTACTCTTGCCAAGTTATCTGAAACCGCCCTAGTCAAATTTTGATCCTCAAAACTAGCATCAAGATTGAACCTGAGAAATGTCCATGTCACTGATTAGAAGCTAGAGAGACTACCTGAAGTCTTAGGTGATATCAAAAGCAACAGTTTGCAGAACATAAGATAATAATGATCCAGTGTCAATTCAACAGTCAGTCAATGGGAAATGTAAGAACAGGCATCAGTCGACGTACTTGGGATCAAGTGTTATTCTCTGAATTTCTCTAACAGCAGAACTTGCTGCATATAAGGAGATCTTTTTTACCTGTATCGTTAATGGAAAAGGGTTTCATTTTCGTTCCAGTAATTAGTATATATTAAGTTACTATTCGCAAGACCACAACATACCTCAAGCATCTTCAGTTTTGCAAGATGACCATTTGGCAGGCAACGGATCTTGGGCCAGCCGGACTGACTCTGGCAAACTCTCCGTGACAAAAAATTGAGAGCCAATTGAACCGTGGACTGATCATGTCAATATAAATGAAAATAAAGGATTCAATAATTCAAAAAATCACAGAAGCATAAAAGATAATATCATTTTCAACAAATCAAAGCATAACAGCCACATTCAGTAAAGATAGTACATAACTTGTTCAAATAATCGCAAGATAATATCAAAGATAGAGGAACGGAATTCTTCAGAGCAGCTAAAATTCTACCCCAAGTAAGCACAACAAATAAAACCAAGCAAGTCAACTTCAACATGTAGTGAGAGATGAGCTCACATGAACCACTGAAACAGTTGGAAACAGAAACTTAGTCTGACTGAAAATACAGTTTCAACATGATTCCATGCAGTAACTCTCTTGCTTTAGTATTTCTGAGCACTGCTGCTACTAGTGCTTCTTTCTTTCTTTTTTCCAAGCTCTCTAGTATGTTCCCATGTAAACAACTATATTCATAGCCTAAATTCAAAAGAAAAAAATATTTAAAAAGTCCTACCATTTCATTATGTTCTAGAGTAAGAATTTGCAAATTCAAGAAACATTTCAGAAAAGCTTTGCTCATTGAAAATGATGGTATGAGCATACAAGCAGTGTGTTAACAAAGTAATACATGGAACCCTAAGATCATTTTATCCCTAATAGTTAAGGTTGAACTTCAGACACAACTTCTCACAAAAATAAGACCAGAAACTTTGAGCACATTCAAAGGGTAAATATGAGGACGAGATGCATCACCTGGAGGTTTTTCAATTGGAAAGGACAGCCAGCTGGAATGAAAACAGCCTCACCAATATGTTGGTGGAATGTGCAGGGTTCAATTCCTGCAACAGCATCCAAATGAAACTTACAGAAGTAAATGATGTGATGGGTCTCAAAAACAAAAGTTAACTCAAAAGGCTACTCCTAGTGTGTAACAACATGTAAATTACTTAAGTGCTACAATATGATTTTTTTTCTGACTTTGCAGTAAATTAATGAGGAAAATTCTATCCACATCGCCATACTGCATGGGAACGAAATCTACCAATTGGAAATCCAACAATAGCATTGGGGTGCAGTTGTTTCATATGACAATTATTTTGGGTCCATTGTCATGGACACAACACAATATAACAATTAATTGCAATGGTTGTCTAAGAAACAACACCAAGACACTCTGCACTAGGAGAGGGTTGCATCATACTTGTATTCATATGGCATGGAAGCTTCAGAGAACATGACATGAGGATGCACTAAGAGATATTAGCATATGTCAACTTGTGCATTGATTAGATGGTTCTGATGCAGCAAAACCATGACAATGCCTGATGACAGCTCCAAAAGGGCAATGATAAAGGGAACGGGAAGATCCTCTCATTGCAAAGCATATCATAGGCTCAATTAGAGAAGATGAAGTTACTACATGAAATAAGATGCAATGGTGCAAAGTGCAAACAGAAGTCAAACACATTTGGAAGTGAAAAATAGTGATCCTCTCTCTGGTACTTAGTACTTACCATATTGATCCTTCAACATCTTCTTATGATAGTCATTAAGGTACACAGTTTGATCATAAATAGGATACTTATCCTGCATCAAAAGATAGTAATATGAAACACCTTTGAGAATTTATTTAAGACTAGAATTTGACATAGGGAAGAAAGGAGTCATTACAGAAGATACTGCTTGACATCTAGCTGCAAATTCTTCACGATGAACAGCTAGATATTCATTAAGCTTTGGAATATCCTGCCTGCGGAATACATCCCAGACAGCACCAGCCTGGTATCCTTCTGAATTATTAGTTTTTGGCTCCTCGACGTGTGAAATTGAATGTTTGTCTGCTTGCTCCCCCATATCAAAATTCAAATTTTGAACAGGAGTATGAGCATTTACATGCACACTAGTTCCATTAGCAATCCTTTCAGATACATCAGACTGTACCCTCTTGGGAGATTGGTAATGCACTTCAGTTGCATGCATTAACATGTGAACCTACAAGTGGAAACAGATAGCATTAGCCACCTGATGTTTTTAAATTTTGTCATTAATAAAACTCAAGTTACTCAGCCGATCTTCATGAAAAGCAAATGCTCAAATCTAACCAGAACTTTCAAGTGAAAACTACAACCAAACTTACCACATCACTCATGTTAACCATTAGATTTGTCACTGAATCACCTTTACCAAGTTCTTGGTGACTTCCATATGCAATTAGCAGCTTCATCCCTAATTCAGGCTGTAAGGCATCTGGGGGTAACTTGGCAGCAAGGTTTAGGAGGCCCCATCTAGGATGAATAAAATCAACAAGAGGAAAGTTGACAATAAATTCTGGCCTTTGGCACAACAGAAATGCCTCCAAGACACTGGGTCGGGGCCACTCTTTCAATTTCAGCATCAACAAGTGGCCATCTCCTCCTTTGCTGCCATCTGAGTAGCCTTTGATAAACTGTTTGAGCTCGATGTCTATCTGAGCAGATGAAACAAGATAGGATATATCATTTTGAATATAGCGGTACAACAATATTTTCTACACACAGAAGCTTGGAATTCTTTACTTCCACAATCTTTTCACTTCTCCAAAATCCCACTTGTAGTATAGGTAGCGGATGGTCAATAACATAAACTAAGTTAGCAAAGGTGGTATCACACAATGATCATGTATTATTTTTAGCCAAATATACTTCTAAGATCTAACAGTGGTATGTTAAACTAAATGAGACCAGCAATAGTAGTGTAACTAATAGCATGGCAGCTGGGAATCCCTAAGCAAAAGTCACAACAATTTCTAACAGACAACAACATTTTGTTCAGAAATATAAAGGTGCAACTAGCACTTCTTTATCACCTCTAATTGGTTCGAGCAGTCCACAGCCTTGACTATGACATCTTCATCCATTTCTTCATCCATGATCTCCTGGATACCTCTCCAAATACTCAAGGGGTCCCAGCTTGATGATAGAGAAGGCTCAAATGCTTTCCTGATAATAATAGGCTCCGCGTTTATCCAATGCTTACGAAAATGAATGATGCCTTCATATTTTAAGTCCTCCAATACAGGAGAGTACACACAATTCCTACCAATCCCATCACTGTTTGAGCATTTTGAGAGACCGAGGTTTCTCTGACCAGTAAACTCCAACCTTTTGCCATCACTGCAAGACAAACATCCATCCTCCAAATCATGTACTTTGCAACCATTGACCATTTCTTCAGAACTTTTTACAAGTTTAGCAATCCAATTTATTTTGAATATCCGCCTTAATACCAACTTTGAGGAGCCACAACCACCAGCCTCGTGAGGCCCACAAGTGATGCTGCCATCATTGTTGACTCTCCATGTAGGGAATAGAGATCTAATGTCAATATTATTTATATCTATTGGCCAAGATAATGACTTGTCATTTACACTCTCCGCAGATGGTTCCAATCTTGCTCTTTTATTAAAAGAATCTCTACCTTTATCTTCAGCATAACCTTCAGTATATTCGCCTCGTGCAATATTGGCCCGAGAATGACGTATATCACGGCAGCAATCAAGGCATAAATCATATAAGCATCCTGGGCAGTATCGGTGATAATCAAACACTGGCACTTTGCAGAAGTCACTGCAAATAATGAAAAGTTTTAAGGTTCCATTCTAGCCTAATTTATCTAGTTAGAATTAGAATTAGAATGAGAAAAAGGTTCCAACGACGAAGAAAGAAGAAACAGATAAAATGGCACAAAGCCATACCAGCACATCTGCTCATCAGAAGTTATCTTTGCTCTGAGGATATCTGTCTTTGGTCCTATCAATAATAGTGTCAGAGTGAATGCTAAATTTCAGATGAGAAAAGCACAATAGAAGATAAGAGGAGAAGTGGAGCACCAGATGATCTTGTTTCAACACCTATTTCAAGGCATTGGTCAGAATAAATCCCCTTCAGTACTGGAAGAACATAAACCAAAAGGCAATGAAGATATCTCAACTTATCAACTACTGATATTTCTTGCACCCTAGCCTTTAAAAGATTAAAAAATGTTAGATTTTGGACAAGTACCACATAAACTCGAACATATGGATAATTAATAGAAGAAAAGTAAAAGAGATCGCATACCTTTATTAAGTTGTCTCCTTGTAAGCAAACTTTACAATTACAAATGCCACGGCATGCTGGACAAACATTTCGAACCTCATCCATTGGAATGTCAGAGTACCTGCATTGTGTTTGTGTTTACCTTAGTCCAAAGTCCAAATAATAAAAGGCAAAGAGTCTCCAAAATATAGTTGGACGACTAGCTTGTATTGCAGTATATTTTAGAAGTATCAGAAAAGAGTTTTTTTTCCTAACAGTTTTAGTCATGCCTTCTCATGATCAATCTAAACTGTCAAAAGTTACCAAGAAATAATCAGGAAAAAAACATTGACAAGGAACCATATAAAAGCCTTGCAATTTTGCACCACAAGGCCATATTAAACTCAAGTAATCAAGTTATCAACAAAAGAAGTTCTTGTGTTCATCCTGGTTCTGTTTCCGTCCAAAACAACATACAACTCTATGACTCACAAGTCATACTACTTTATGAGAAGATAGCTCTTGCACCTGATTAAGTGAGTTGTTGCTTTTGCATCTGTCGGTTTGGAATGAGGTAACAGCAAATTCTGCCTTTAAGAGGCCCGCTATGCTACTGAAATGAATAGGACAATTAGTAGTCAAATATCCTTGCATTCTGGCCATGCATTGCAATAAGAATGCCCCAAAACAGTTCATGTTGTTTGGAACTTCCATACGAAGGTGGTTTGGGCAAAACCCAACAGAAATTATCAATTTGACAAGGAAAAACTTTTTCAGTATGGTCATACAGATCAGGTGCACATCTAGCAGACACTGTTGCACCAATAACAATAATATATTAAAATGGCCGACCCCAAAGCCTAAGGGACTTTCTAATATGCATTAGTTCACTGTGAGCTGATACACCCTGCCACAACATACCATTTGGAGATGCAGCTGGCACAATAGCCTCTCCTGTCGCAGCTGGTACACCAAATGACACCGCCAGCCTTCCGGCACTGGTGGCAACTCCTTATCCCTGCAGCGCCGCCGCCAGGCAACCAGGCTGGGCCTCTGCCAACAAGCCCCTGCAATCATCGGCGCACAATCAACACGAGCTCAGTAGCACAGCAACCCGATTGAGCACATGGCCTGTGGCCATAGGACGAAAGCAGTGCCACCCCAGGTACGAGGGCAGGCGAACTCACCGCCGCGGTGCTCGCACCAGCCGCATTGCCCCGGGGCAGCCCTTCGTAGGCGACGGCCCTCCGCGCGGGCGCCGGCACCGGTTCAGCCACGTACACCGCCTCCCCGGCGACCCTGCCGTAGAGGGGCCTCGCGACCGCCATGGGCGGGTCCTCGTCGGCGTCGCGGAGGCGAGCGGACGCGGCGGCGGCGGAGGCGGAGGAGGAGGAGAAGGGGAAGGCGGGCGCGGGGGAGGAGGCCGAGGAGCGGCGGAGCGAGGCGCGGAGCGCGGAGGAGGCGGAGCGCTTCTTGGCCTGGACGTAGTGCTTCTCGCAGACGGTCTTGTCGGGCATGGAGGGCGCGCTGCAGCGCCACTGCTTGCCGTCGGAGCGCTTGCAGCGGAGGTCCTCCGGCACGGCCGCCATCCCCGCCGCCGCCGCCGACGCCGCAGGCGCGCCAGGTCGCCGCGGCGGTGGCGCCGCGGCGGAGGGGATCTAGGGTTTGGGGGGGTTTCGGAAAGCGGGGAGGAGGGGGCAAGGCGAATAGCGGTGGCGGTGGTGGTGGTGGTCGGGTTTAAGTGGTGGTTGGGCTTGCTCCTTGGTGGTGGTGGTGGTCTGTAATTTGGGGAGGGAAGAGCCGTGTCTGCGGCGCTGGCGCAGGGGTGGGCTACGCTGCAAGTCTCCATCCATCTTCCCCTCCTCTCCCCTCTCCACCTCTTTCCTCTTCCTGCCGTGCAGTGCGTGCTTGTGCTTGTGCTTGTGCTTGTGCTGTGCGGTGTGCGGATGGTAGTTAGCCGAGCATGAGCACCAGTGCTGGCCGCGGCGTAAACTTCCCTTCCAAAGTTCCAATTCGGGGGGTGGGTGGTGGTGCTGGTGTAGTGCCTGCTTGCGTGAGCGCTGCCGCAGGTCTGCAAATGCAGGCTGTAGCACTGCAGACTGCACAGGGACCAGGAATCCACGAGGAGGCCTGGCGCGGGCGTGTGTGAGCGGAAGGGTGGGGAGCGAGGGGGAAGGGAAAGCCAACGTGCGAGCGGCGGGAAGTTTACCGGCATGTCCATGGTGATCCCGTGTGAGTGCCGCAGAGGAGGAAGGGTGGTTTGGGTACTTGGGAAGGCTTTGCCGCGTGATGAGGCGGGACCCGCAGGGGAGACGAGGCGTAGCAGCAGCCGCAGCTCTTGACAGGCGGCATTTGTGTCTCGCGACTTTCGGGTCTCGGGGAGCGACGCACCTTGCTGACTTGGTGGTGAGAGATACAGTAAAAGGGAAGAGAGAAACAAATGGCGTCTGATGTGAGCCTGGGCCTGTTTGCTCACGGATGACTCTGGCATGGGAGGAGCCTGGTTTCTGGTAATCAGGCTATCCGCACTCGTCATACTCTAAATTCATCTTCTAAAGGGAATATTCCATCCTGGTCATCGAAATTATCTCCTCTATACCACTTTCTCCCGCACTCATCCATCCTTTATATCTCTACTCTATACAATGAGACCCACATATCGTGGATTTTTATCCCCACAAAGATTCCTTCCCCACACTCTCTCTCTCCTCTATCCTCTCCCTTCTCCCACGCACTTTGCTCTCCATCTCTTTTCTCTCGCGATGGCGAGGGCGGCGGCCGCCCGGCGGCCCAAAGAATGACATCGGCGGCGCGCCAAGGCCTGGGCGGCTCACAAGGCTAAAGCGGCAGACGGCGGCGGCGGCGGCCCCTAGCGCTCCTGACCTCCCTCCTTCCCACTCCCGGGCGGACTCCTCCCTCCTCCCCATAGCTTCGCGGCGGCTGCCCGTATGGGCGCATTACACGGACGCGCGCGGGCGGCTCACGCCGCGCGCCCACGCCGGGCGCAGAAGCGACACATGCCGGACGCTGCGGCGGGCGGCCTGGCTCGGGCGGCTGGGCGCACACGCCGACGCTCGCCGCGCGTACACGCGGACGCGGTGGCGGCGGCCTGCGGCCGACGCGGCCGCGCGTCGGGAGCGTGCCTGAGGCCGCGAGCTCCTCCCTCCCCTCCTCTCTCCACGGCTCGGCGGGGGGGACCCAGCGCGGGCGGCCTTCCTCTCCTCCCTCGGCGGACGGATAGCCACGCGGCGGCCGCCTCCCAAATGAAGGCGGCTTGAACGGCGGCCGAGCACGCGAGCGGTGGCGGACGGAGCACGCGGCGCGGCGCTTCTTCCTCCCCGGCCAGGCGGACGAAGACGAGCGGCGCCGAGGACGCCGAGCGCGGCCCCCACCCGCGCCACGCCGCCGCGTAGCGCATGGACGCTACGACGCCACCTTTGGCGTGCGGCGGGCGAGATTCCGGCTGACGCGGCTGTTTCCCGGACAGCAGTGCGGCGTTTTCCATCCGGGAAATCCTTTACCGTGTGTGCATCCCGGGTCCAGTGTAGATAGTCTCAAACCCATACATATAAGAGTATGGTGTTTGGTTGCCTGCTCTGTCTTGAGAACTTATTTGATTGCTCGTATCACGACAAATTGCATGAGATAAAAATATATAAATAATCATCATAGTAACATTTATTATGGACAACTAATTATCTTATAGCTCTTAGTTTATCTTATTACTCCTTAATATTAATCGAAATAAGGTAATATCATTTAACATGTGCTAATAATATATTAATAACATCATTAGATGGCTAATTACCCGCACCAGGCGAGCCTGGCCCAACAGAAATGGCCGATTTCCGCGTTCTTCCGGAGCTTGGCTGTGGGAGGAATCTTGCACGCACGGAGTCCGGCTAAGCAAATACGCGAACCAAACAAACTCCTGTTTTTGCACTAGCGGAGCCTGGTTGAGTGGTGATGCATGCAACCAAACACACCCATGATGACCGATGAGAGCGCGGCAGATTTGTAAATAAGACAAAGCTCGCCCCGAGCCTCGTCATGGAGGCGTAAGGAGCAATAGCAGACTATGTTCGGTAGGGCTCCTCTGGTTTCAGCTCCGGCTTTTTAGGAGCCGGTTTAAGAGGGGTTGTTTGGAGTCGGGTTTTTTATGAAAAAAGAAGGAACTAGAGTTGTTTTGGAGGAGCAACAAAAAAACAGCTCTAGCTCCTTTGAAGAACTCTCTCAAACACACATGTAGTAGTCGCATATAAATGGGCCATTTGATTTCTCGGATCAAACGGTACAAGTAGTCTATAGAGTCAAGCTGACAACCTTACCATCAGTGCTCCTCCAAGTACTCTTCAGTGGCATTTCATCAAGCATTTGATGTACATGAGCTAGTCCAGCGCTAAGGGATGGAGAAGTTAGAGGATTCAAGTGTAGAGGCAATCTTGGGGTAGCAGTAGAGGCACCATGCGCGTGTGGTTTACTCGGCATGGCAGTGGTGGCACCTCACATTTATGTTCAGGATCTGATGGCTTTTGTTTTTTTTCTCAACACATAATAGGTTACTAATTTTTTTATTAATATCAGTATCAATGTATTCGATCCCTTTATTAATATCAATGTATTCTCCTTTAAGAAAAAATCCTCATCCAAGTAGAGAACAGAGGCAAATATAATTGAGACTACTGCTTACAATCTGTACTTTGCCTACGCAGGCCTCAAGGAAGCACTATTGTGTCAATAAGGTTGCTTGCGCGACCAACAACATTGATGAGCAATGGTACTGAAAATAATAAATCACCCTTTACGAAGCTGTTGCATTGTCATTGTGAAGAGGAAACTAAGATAGTGGCTTATAATGACCATCTTTTTATTGCTTTATAGGTAAGATGCCTTGGATCTCTAAATTTTGTTGGATCACAAGCCTCAAGATAGTATTGCTGAAGATATGATTGGGCCAGTAATAAACATGGACACCATAATTTTTATTGAGCATGGCTGACTGGAATCTATATTGACTGCACTAAGTTTGTTTTGATAACCACATCAAAATTTCCCAATATAGTTCTTGTTTGTAGACGAAGTATTCACATGAGAGTGGCAATTTTATATATGTATCCAGTTTGGAGCTCTACGCTGCAAGGGACATTCAATTGAGCTCTAGGGTACTAGGTATTGGAATTTTATTTGTGACAATTTATGTTTGTGTATGTGAAAAGTGTCACATGAATTTCAGGTTACCTTGTAATCGACTATTAGTCGTTTGATATGCATTACCTAATTATTAAACCGTAGCGTTAGCACAGGAGCTAGAGTAGCAACGACAGCATGCAACTTTGGAGAAGGGGAGCAGTGGGTGAGAGACATGGGAGTGGGAGGCAACTCGAACTTATGTTCCAACACCGAAGGCAGCCGAGCCGTAGAGAACCGGACCTGGTACATTTAGTGACTAATTTTTTGTTGTTCATATTTGCATTTATTCATACACTTGATCAATAAAGTTAAAAATAGTTTGACTTAATACAAGGTTAAATTGACCTATAATTTGAAACAAATGATGTATACGATACATTTTTGGAGATATCTTAAATTTAGATATTCTAAATATTGGTCACTATTATTTCATCTATAATATTTCTAGATATAGAAGGTGTATACACTAGTAAAACTGTTTTTAGAGATAAATCGACCTGTACCATTTCCAAACTTTTAAAATTCACTTTTTATAAGAATAAATGGCTTAAGATGACCAAAACAAATGTGCCTTAGAGAGATAATAGAGGGAGAGAGAGGCAGTCATGGAGAAAAGAATGGAAGGAAAAATTGATACACTTGCATGTGAGTTCTGTGTGTATAAAGATAAAGGGAATGCATTTTCCTCTTGATCTGCTGAAGATCCCATAAAATAAAAAATATATATTTTCTCGATCCTCTTCCTCTATAGCAAATTTTAAGGAAAAGAGTAGTGGAATTATCCTAGGCGTCTAAATATTGGAAGGCCCAAAAGGAAGAGAAGGTGATTGTGTCTTTAAAATTTTGCTTCTAGGACTCAAATTGATTTATACTGGAAAAACAACAATCTAGTTGGCAAGATGTGCACCTATGTTTTTCTGGTGCTCTCTGCTTACCTAAACGTCCACAAAGAGTTTAGTAAGATAGAATCAATCCCACCAACTAGCCTATGCTAATAATCTTGCAAACGCAAAGGACACATAAGCAAGCATAGTGTGGAAGCATAAATGTGGTAAGTAAAGGATCAAGTCTAGAAGGGTCAAACTCCTAAGACACGGCCATGTATTATATATGGTATATAAATTACTGAAGCGCAACCTCTAGTCCACGTTGGAACTCTGTCGAGGTACACTATTGGTCACCAAGTCTTTCCTTTGCCATGATGTTGGGGATTGCTACAAAGGCTTCCACCAACCGCTAACACATAGGACCGCCTGGTGTGTGTTATTTTCTCATCATCGAATCGTCTAGTGGAATTTTTCTTGTTTTTCTGATTTCTTCACATGTTCTTGTTTGAATTTCGCGTAACTTGTTTCATTGCATATATATCCTTAGGGTCTAAGTAAACTTGTCTAGCACATCTTATAGCACACATGTTTTTGAAGGATCTCTTATCACGCTTGTTAGTTCTAATGTGATTGGTTTGTCATCATAATCACCAATAAAACTACAATAAAATATGACATTTCGGCCCATGTTCCTTACAAAGAACAATTAACTAGCTTTACATCAATACAAACGCAGCATTATATTAGTTCAACCAATCAACCGTTTTCATCTAGAGTTATGAAGAATGGTTAGGCTTCCACGGTTCCACCAGCACGCAGGGCAAAAGTTACGAGGGGAAATTGTAAAAACCATCACACATGTCACTTTGATTTTTGAGTTGCCCCCGGTAAGCCAGTAAGCCAGTTTGTTGTAAATGCTAATCCTTATTACTTGACTTTGTTAAAAAAACGCTCATTCTATTCTACCTGTTTTCATCATTATGAAATCGATAGTGTAGTGTGTAGCCTCTACGCCGACGACGCCATCCTCTTCATCGACCCGCATGTGAGTGACGCGGTAGCGGTCATGGAGATTCTCGACATGTTCGGCACGGCATCGGGCCTCAAGGCCAATCTCGCCAAATGCTCCATCAGCCTCATCTACGGTGACCCAGAGATCCTTCCTCAGCTGCAGGCAACTCTGGGGTGCGTGGTGGTTGACATGCCCATCCCGTATCTGGGCCTCCCACTTAGCACAAAGAGGATACCTAAAGCACACATCCGAGCCACCGTTGACAAAGTGGCCGCGCGACTGCCGGCTTGCCACGGCCAGCTCATGGCCAGAAGCGGGCGCCTCGTCTGGATACGTTCGGTCCTGGCGGCAATCCCGATCTACTCCCTAATCGCGGACGGACTACCAGCATGGGCACGAAAGGAAATTGACGCCATCTGCCGCCGCTTTCTCTGGGCTGGGAAAGACGGGTCCGTCCGAGGTAAATGCATGGTTGCATGGCCAACTGCGTGTAGGCCAAAGGAGCTGGGGGGTTTAGGCATACCAGACCTACGGTTGACCGAGATCGCTCTGCAAACGAGATGGCTATGGCTGCGTGAGATAGACGACAGTAGAGCATGGGCCTCCCTTCCGACCCCAGTGGATGATGATGTTCGAGCCTTCTTTGCGACATCCACAAAAACAGTGATTGGCAATGGACGGAGGATGAAGTTCTGGACCGCGCGATGGCTGGACGGGGACTCCATACAGCTCTTAGCGCCCACGCTATTCTCCTTCGTTGACCGTCGGGGCATCGGGGCTATGACGGTACGTGACGTGATTGTCGACAACACTTGGGTATCGCAAATCCGAGCTGGCCTGCTTGTACAAGGGATGGTTGAGTACTTGAAGATCTAGGATCTAGTACAAAACACCGTCCTCACTGATGCAGAGGACCGGCTCATTTGGAGGTGGACATTGTTGATGGTCCTTAATGCCTATTTTATATCATCAATTATTGCATGAATTAACATGAAAAGAATCATAAAGTATAGTGTAGGGTTTGATTCTAACGAGTTCCACGAGTTGTGTTGTTTTTGATCGTTTTGCAGGTATATCTAATTTTGCACAGAATAAAAGTATCTCAAATAATGATTTGGAGTGCACCATTGTGAAGAGCTCATTGAGACGATCGAAACGGACATATGGTTTGCCCTATTTGAAGTCCGGAGTCAAAAGATATCAATTCCACACCGAAACCAACACTAGAAGACTCTAGAAGACATGAGAAGGCGACCCACCGAAGGAGGGGCCCACCTGCCACAGGGTGGGGCCGGCCGGCGCCCACCTGGGGCTGGCCGGCGCCCTCTAGAGCCCGTTTGGGGCCTGCTTCGATGGACAGCTTCCTACCACATTAGGGTTTGCATCTCCACCGTTGCTTAAGTCGGTTTGATCCTACGGCGCACGTTCATCCCATCGGACTATAAATAAAGAGGCAGACCCCCTCCCTGAGGGCACCACATTATTATGGAGATGTAGAGACGTCCTTCAAATGGATGATGTTGACGGTGGTTAACGTCAACTTTTATTAGAACTTTAGACATGAAAAGGATACATGATTACACAATAGTCTAGGGTTTTAACTGACAATTTTCACGAGTTTTGCATATTTTGTATTTTCCAGGGACTTTTCCAGAAAAGCTTAAAAGAGGGATTCAAGTGCATATTTACCACGAAACTTATCCGCCACGGAAATATCATAAACGGGACGTGGAAAGACTCTAGAAGACACCCGAAGCAACCAGGGCCCGAGGGGTTGCTAGGTGGGGCCGGCGCCCCCCCACCATGGCGCCGCCCGGCGCCCCCGCTAGGGTTTGGCCTTCCCTTCCGGAAGTTTCCTCCACCGCCTACGAGGAGTCATCTTGGCCCTTGGTTACGCCGGGTTTGATCTGCGGCGCGCACGCCGATCCCACCGGGCTATAAATAAAGGGGTAAACCCCCTCCCTAGAGGCATCAAGTCATTTGGAGATCAATCCATCAAGAGCCTTCTCTAGTTCATCAGAGCCTCTCTAGTTCATAGCTTTAGCCTAGTTAGATTAGAAGTAGAAGAGTTCTAGTTCTTCAGCGGGATCCGGAGCCCCTGACATCTATCTGGAGCGCGGAGTTCGGTATAGTTCTAGTACTTTGCTCTTATTGTATTCAATATTATGATTCAGGCAATATTGTTCTTAATCTCTTATATATTCTTAATTGCAATAGTCATTGTCTACTTTGATTATATGTCTAGAATAGTTGGTTTGATCTTATTGAATTTATGTAATTGCTCGTATAGCGTTTACCCAAGCGGCCGCTAGGTAGATGGTAGACAATATGTAGACGTGGTGTCTAGATATCTTGTTTATCTGCGAGTGCACCCTGACATGCCGGGACATGTGGTAGTCTGCGCAGGTGACAGCTGCGTTGGTTCCTCTGTAGTCCACCCTCCGTAGGTAGGACTAGCATGGGCACGGTCGCGAAGGAGGTGACCCTTGTGTCTTAATACCCTCATTAGTTGATGCCTCTTTACATGTGATTATGATGTAGGATTAACTTAACAATGATTGCTAAATGTAATTGCACTAATTAGAGTTATTCATTGACGTAGTTATTGAATTACCTTAGTATTTATTCCCTGAGTTTATCCATTGGCTAGCTATTACTATGACTAGAAGAGCTCGATGTTTATCTATTTATGATGACTGATCATTATCATCTATTATATATCTTTTATCATGTGACTTATCCCTGTTATGAGTAAGATTCTAATTATTGTTTATCTTTCACATTAATAGTGTAAGTTATAGTTATAAGTCCTACATATAGACCTTCCCAAAGGTATAAATATAAATCGACAACCCGGTAGAACTCCCTAGGTAAAATGCTACAACGGTATAATTATCTAAAACCGCTTGAGGAACCTATTTTAGTTCACATTCATATTATATTCATATCTTTTATTTCTGCCTAGTCATATTGAATACATGTAAATCTATAGTTATTCCTTAGCATTATAATTGAGGATGACAACTTAATTCACGCTTAGGAATGTTAGTAATAAATGAGTGGCTAGTTGCTAATGATAAGTTAATTATATACCAAGCATTTCTCGCGTTGTTGCTAGGGGTAGGATTTATCTCTACTTTTTAGTGATGACGGTAGTAAATGTCAACAAGCATTTTTGGCGCCGTTGCCGGGGAAGGTAGCTAGGCAATTAAGAACATTGATAGACTTATACTCAATTATGTGATCAAGATAACCATTAACCCCTCGCTCAAGCAGGATTACCCTTGTTTGTCTACTTTAATATCTTATGCAGGGTAATAAACGACCGGTTTACGACCTTCCGGCATGCCCCCACAAAATAAAAAGAAACATAACAAATCTAATATTGGAGAAAGAGATCGACGTCACAAGACTTTAATTCATATCTCAAGTGACGGAAACATAGATGTTGCATCACTCATAAATTCCAAAGATGTGAGTCATGGTAAGTATGATGAAATAAAGGTGAGAAAGTCTTGCTCATGGACTTTAAATTTGATGAGTAGTTATCTTCTCAGATTCCGCCATATGTTTACTTTTTACAATCCAAACATCCATCTCATTTAGTTTAAAGTTTTTTTTCATCCATAACATGTTTAGTTCCATTCATATATCTATCCCAACTTGTATTCTTATAAATAATATAAAAAACTCACTATAATCATGCTTTTTCATCTCTACTTGAATAAACTTCTACGGTACTTTTTATGCTACTTGTATTTGCTATAGTATGCTTAGGTTTAGAAGTATCTTCATACACCCTTGAAATTGAGCATTGACTGTTTTTCTAAGTTAAAGTAGACATGGTGTCTAGTTTAATTTTTAAATCATAAGGTGTTTTGATCTTACTTCTAAAAGGTTTTTGAATTAAGCAAGGTGCTTAGGTTAAAATCCTTTCTTGAATAAAATTGGATATGAGTCTATGTTGATTCTTGAGCTGATAGTACACTTTAGTAGATACTAGTTATTTTGTTAAATTAACCCTATAGGAGAATTCTCAAATTCAATCTGGGTAAGTCAAGAAAGAAATTTACATATGAGATGAATCAAGGTAGGTAATAACTCTGCACAAAGAACTATCAATGTTTATTCATTTATCTTTGTTGTAAGTCATCTTTGCTTTGAACCATGCTAGATTGCAACAACAACATAAAGCACGATAGACACAGTTTATGCTAAATAATCTTAAATCATATATCATCCTGATTAGCATAGAAGAAAATTATAAAAAAAAGAGAGTATGGACAACAAAACCTGTATTTCAATCTTGCTATTCCCTTGGGTATGTGTCCATTAACATTTTGCAGGAAAGAACAACCTTAATCTATTGGAGAAGAAGTTGTCAAGTGAGCATTATCGCATCTCCAATAGACCCTAGCTCATCAACCACAAATTAATCAGGAAAAATATTGATGAGTGAAAAGCATGTAATCTTCCATAGTTTCATTGAATGGTGAAAAGACGAAGAATAAAAGAAAGGCCTTGCTCAGCAAGACCATAAGCTCTCACCAACAGATGAACCCGAATCCTCCTCTTCTAAGTAAGTTCGTCATCACTTACTTAGAAAGATGAAGATATGAGGTACGTTTGTCCAAGCCTCATGCAACATGTAACTACAATTAACATCTCATACCATATTGCTAATTTGTCTTGGTCATTTCTACCCTATGCCATGCTCAAACATAACTTTCTAATATATATATATATAATAAAATGCTCCTATGATTCACCATACATATTCTTGGTTCTATGTGAATAAATACCTTTAGTCTTGTAAACTTCCTTATTCTATTATAAGTATGCTTTAGAACATTATTTAAACATTATGAAAATCAAGCATACTTATATAAGAATTTAGTTGTACATATAGACTAACCTTTCCTATATAAAAAAATGTTTAAATCATATCGAAGATTATTCGTAGAATCAATTCAAAGTTAAGGGTATGCTTCAAAATAATATCCTTGCTTTAACATTGATGAAAAAAAGAGAGATTTTGAAATAGTGATGAATCATTGAAAGTACGAGCTACAAATTAATCTTTAACTCTTAGACAAACACTATCCATACTTTGATAAATAGTATATTTCTTCGGGTATGTGTTGTCCATTAACCCCTTACGAAAAGACATAATGAGAGAAGCAGGAGGTCTGAAGAGTGAGAAAGGAGCACAACATACGAGACAAGATGCTAATAAATAACCCATGATACAAGAAAAAAAAGAAGAAGACCATTGAACTTCATTTACCCTTCATCATACTCTAATAATGGAGGTAACATCTTAAGATATGTGTGTTGACACTGTTAGCGTCAACTTTCACTAGGGCTTTTACCCGAAGGATAACATGAAAACACACTAGTCTAGGGATTTATCGACAATTTCCACGAGTTTTGCATATTCTGTGATTTCGGGGTGATTTTTTAAAAAAAACTAAAAAGAGGAATTTTAACGCAAAATAACCACGAAACTTATCCGCCACGAAGGACATCACGGGAAGACTCGGGAAGACTCCGAGAAGACACCGGAAGAAGCGAGGGGCGGAGAGGCTGCCGGGGGGGGGCCGGCCCCCCATGGCGGCCCGGCGGCACCCCCCGGCTAGGGTTTGCTCCCCCTTCTGGAATGTTCCTCCACCGCCTCTCCTGATGCATCTCGGCCCTACGTTAAGTCGGTTTGATCCTGCGGCGCACACGCATCCCACCGGACTATAAATATGTGGGTAGACCCCCCCTGGAGAAGAGGATTCATTATTCATCAAGGCCTCAAGCCGTCAAGCATCAAGGAGCCTTCAAGTTCATCAAGAGCCTTCTAGTTCATAGGATT
The DNA here is from genome assembly GCA_015844335.1 of Chrysopogon serrulatus. Lineage (NCBI taxonomy): Eukaryota > Viridiplantae > Streptophyta > Magnoliopsida > Poales > Poaceae > Chrysopogon > Chrysopogon serrulatus. The sequence continues at coordinate 35,953 of JADLZL010006210.1, read as the reverse complement.
AGCTAGCTAGATTAGAAGTAGAGGAGATCTAGTTCTTCATCGGATCTGGAGCCCCTGGCGTCTGGCTGGAGCGTGAGAGTTCGGTAATAGATCTAGTTCTTAATTACTTTATTGTATTCATTATTCAGATTAGGGAGACTTTACTCTAAATAGATTCATATGTTCTTAATTGCAATAGTCATTGTCTACTTTGATTATATATTTAGTTTAGTTACTTCGATCTTATTGAATTCATGTAATTGCTCGTATAGTGTTTATCCATATGTACAATGGGTAGATGATAGGCGATATGTAGACGTGGTGTCTAGATGTCTTGTTTATCTGCGAGTGCACCCTGATATGTCGGGACGTGTGGTAGTCTGCGTAGGTGACAGCTACGTTAGTTCCTCTGTAGTCCACCCCCTGTATGTAGGACTAGCATGGGCACGGTCGCGAAGGAGGTGACTTAGGTCTTAATACCCTCATTAGTTGATGCCTCTTTACATGCAATGATGATTTAGGGTTGATTTAGCAATGATTACTAGATGTAGTTGTACTAATTAGAGTTATTCAATTGACGTAGTTATAGACCTATTTCCCTAGTTTATCAAATGGCTAGCTATGATTATGACTAGTAAGATGCTCTGATGATTATCCTTAATTATGATACTTGATGATTATGCTATCACCCATATTTATCCTTATTTATCTTGTGACCTCTGCACTTTTGTTATAAGTAGAGCATACGACTTAGGTAATATCGTTTATCATGTCTATATAGTTTCTCATCAATATAATAATAATAGTTTATTACATAGCTTTCCCAGGTATAATTATAAATCGACAACCTGGAGACTTCCCTAGGTAAAATGCTACAAACGGTATAATTATCTCATCCGCTTGCGGAACCCATTAGTTTACATTCATATTTTATTCATATATTTTATCTGTCTAGTCACATTAGTATAATGTAAATCTATGTTAATTTTCTAGCAATATAAATGGGGATGACAACCTACTTCATGTTTAGGAATGTTAGTAATTCAAGAGTGACTAGTTGCTAATGACAAGTAATTATATACCGACCATTTAAAGGGGTCATTGCTAAGGGTAGGATTTATCTACGCTTTTTAGTAGTGACGTTAGAAATATCAACAAGCATTTTTTGGCGCCGTTGCTTGGGGAAGGCACAATAAACTTAGAATATATTGATAACCTATATACACATGGATAAAGTCATATTACCAATCGATCTCTAACTCTATCGGTACACCCTTTGTTGTTATCATTTTCTTATCTTATGCAGGGTGATGAATGAATGGTTTTTCTCTTCCAAAGAACTTTACTTGACGATCCGGAGAAACTCCTTAGAAAGAAAAGGTTTGCGAAATAAGGAAAAAAATTCGAATCACCATCAAGAACACCCTCTGCTGCTCAAGCTAACTTTTTCGGAGGAGCCAGCTCCAACACCGGAAGAAGAATTTGAAGAAGAAATAAAAGAACAAGCGTAAGATCGGTTAGGTGAAAACCTAGCTCCCTGTGTTTGAAGACATGGTGAGAAGTCGCTGCGAGAGTTCTCTCGCCCCAACAACAATAAATATCCGGATTTGGACCAAAGTCAACACCGAGGAGAATGGATTCGAGCTCAAGCCTGCTCTCATCACCATGGTTCAAGCCGGTCAATTACGTGGAAAAGGACATGAAGATGCAAGTGCACACTTACAACACTTTCTAGAGATCTGCAAACCTTCACTATCAGAGGAGTACCAAAAGATGCTATCTTACTCCGTCTTTTCCCGTTCTCATTATTGGGGAAAGCCAAGCAGTGGTTCTACATCAACAAAGATAAGCACACTACATGGGACCTATGCTCGACTGCTTTCCTGGCGAAATTTTTTTCCTACAACCAAGACCAATGCTCAAGGTGGGAAAGATTTCAAGTTTTCAACAACAACATGATGAATCATTCAACTGAAGCATGGGAAAGATTCCAAAATTACATTGAAGACTGTCCTCATCATGGGATAGAGGAGGGTCATTAATCTGCAACCTTCTATCGCGGGCTTATCTCTAGCACCCGTGAGTCTATTGATGCCGCAAATGGGGGCTTTTCTGTCACTAAAGCTCTTTGATGCTAAAGCACTTTTCGAGAAGATGGCCTCAAACTCAACATGCAATGAAGAAAGTACCCAGCCTCGTAAGAAGGGAGGAGGAATCCATCATCTCAAGGAAGCCGACATGGTCACTTGCCAAACTAGATCTCATCATGAAGAAGCTCGACATAGAGAAGAAGGAAGTCATGCACGTCAATGATTCCCATATGACATGTGAAGAATATGGAGACTACGGGCATTCAGCTGTTAGCTGCCCTACACTGCAAGAGGATGTGAACTTCATCAACAACAACACCTACTATCGTCCTCAGCAAAATCAAGGATGGAATCAACAACCTCGACAAGGTAATTACCAAGGTAACAACCAAGGTAACAACTTCAATAATTATAACCTTCCGCCTTTAAGAGAATTAGTTACTAGTCAATCCAAACTGCTAGATCAAATGACTAGGAAGCTAACATCAAATGATAAAACTTTGGAAAATATACATGCCAGAATGGATACTTTTGCTTCTGCCATAAAGAATCAGCATAGCTTTAATAAAATGTTAGAATCACAATTAGCTCGGTTAGGCTGGCATTGTTCCTCCACTAGAGAAAGGCAAGATTCCAGGCCAACCAGAAGATTTAGAAACTGCTAACCTTGTTGATATTCACAATGCAACCCAATATCATATTGAGCCTGCAGATGTACAGTGGATTGACCACTCTCTACCAGAGAAGATGGGAGACCCTGGAAGACCTGTCATTCCTATCTCCATAGGATGCCACAGCTTTCCAGAGGCTATCTGTGACTTCGGCGCAAGTGTCAACATCATGCCCAAGGTAATTTATGAGAAAATACTAAATGATCCCCTATTGTACATAAATATGCGCTTGCAGCTTGCAGATCAGTCCATTTGCTACCCTGAGGGAGTACTAGAAGAAGTTATCATTAGAGTGGGGCAATCATACGTCCCGGTTGACTTTGTGGTCATGGAGACATGAGTAGATGAGAAGGCACCCATCATTCTCAGGCGCACCATTCATGTGCACAACAAAAGCCATCATCTATGAGTTCGCCAAGATCGTCCCGGGTCTATCAAAGACAAGAAGAAGAGATTCACATTCAAGAATCGCGTCACGAAAGCTCCTACTGCAGCCCCGAAGCAATTTCAACAACAAGAAGAGCAAGAACAGCAACCAATGCCAAAGAAGAAGAACAATAGAAACAATAGAAGATGGAGGAGGGCCAAGCATGCACCTGAAGAAATAACTCAACTAATCACTACTCTCAACACAGAAAACGATCACAGGTTACCCAAACCATTTACAATCAAGAGAGGTGATCCAGTGTCCCAATCATTGAATGCACAATCAAAGACACCACCTTCCCTCACACCGTCTGCGACGACACCGATCGGTTTGCAACGTAATGTCAAAACAGGTATATGATGATTTACCTTTATACCCAACATGTATTCGATTCACGGATGGCGGACCAATCACTAAGATTCCCTCAAGGAGTAGTCAAGGATGTCATGGTAAGAATTCAAGGACAATATATACCTGCAGATTTTCTAGTCCTTGACATGCAGGGAGACGATGATTCCCCGATCCTCTTGGGAAGACCGTTCCTCTACACTGCTAACGCCAACATCTACATTGGGTCCGGACAAATCCACTTCAACCTATCTATCGGAAAGGTACGCTGTCAATTTAGAACATTAAATAACCATGAGCGGGCCGAGAAACAACGCATAGCAGGAGAAGACGCCAAGCACGCCCGTCGAATTTTCGGCCTCACTTGTGGATGGGAAGACTTTCTGGTGTTGACGGTGGATAACGTCAATATTTATTAGAACTCTAGACATGAAAGGATACATGATTACACACTAGTCTAGGGTTTTAACTGATAATTTCCACAAGTTTTGGTGATTCTATATTTTCTAGGGATTATTCCAGAAAAGCATAAAAGAGGGGATTATAGTGCATAATTACCACGAAACTTATCCGCGACCGAAAATATCGTGATCGGGCTCGGGAAGGGTCTAGAAGACACCGAAGCAAATGGGACCCGCAGAGGAGAGCAGGTGGGGCCGGCCGGCCCCACCACAGGGCCCCGGGCGCCCTAATTTGCCCGATGGCCGCCGCCTTACGGAGTCTTCCTCCCACGCTTCCTTGGAACCCAATCAAAGTATTCCTACGTTGATTTTAGGTCGGTTTGATCCGACCGGTGCACATAAGATGAAGGCGCGGATCGCCGACGTGGCGGTGCCTTGCCCCCCTACTCCACCTCGGCCTATATAATGACGCCCAAGGCTCCCCCCAACGGGCATTCTACACCCCGGTGCTTCATATTCTCTACACAAATTAGGGTTTGTAGTGTCCCTCTAGTTCATCTAGTTCTAGTTCTTCTAGTTCTAGTTCTAATTCATCTAGTTGTAATTAGAAGAGGGAGAGAGAAGAGGAGAGAGCTGAGGAGGAGCCGGATCTGTCGGATCTTCCTTGACATTGTACTTTTGCAGCATCTAGTTCGTCATTCAGCAATCTCCAGGTGCCTCAATTATTATTCTGAGTTCTTTATTTACTTAATTTTAATAATTTAAGTTCATTTATTAGTTTCTCGCTTGCATCAAGTGCTCTAGTCTTTGCAACGCTAGAGTAGTAATTAAAAGGTTAGGTGTGGTGCTTAGTCTATATATTACCTAGAATTACACCCAGTTCTACGTATAGTTGTGGTAGCCCCAGTGGGTGACAAACCACGGCGGCCGACGTATTCTACCACGTTTGGATTGGTGTTTGTAGGACCGTGAGTCGAGCTTCCTAGCCCCCCTCTCATCATGCATGCGTGGCTAGTGTTACGATGTCCCAAAATAAGTAGACTTTGAAGTCAATTTGATTTATAGATCAATTAGAGAAATCTTAGAAAAACATCCTCTCTACCCACTAAAAATACTTTTACCTTTACCCTTGGACGATCTTGAATCTTAATTAGTACACTTCGCGTTCCTCGTGGAAAATCGATACTACGGAATACTTCCGGTGAAAGCTACATCGGTATCCGTGCGCTTGCGGATTTCTCTGTTTTACGTTTAAAAATACCAACACCGGCAAGATCGTGAAATATGAAGATCGCTTCCCGAGCAAGAAGAGAACAAGCAAGTACCTCATTTGGAGTAGCCGGGCGGAAGAAGCGAAAAGGATGGACCAGATCGCCAAGGAAGAAAAAGGAGGAGATCTTAACACGATTAGAAGCGTGGGAGAAAGCAAACAAAGATGAAGAGCAAGAGCTAGAAGAGAAAGAAGCAAAAAGAGATCGAAGCAAGATGGAAGGAGGCACGCGACGCATCACCACGAGATGGGGAGTTGACTAAGGTTACCTCAGACAATGAACCCACCGAGTAAGTGTTTACCTCTGTCTAAGTCCACTGTCGGTAGACTTTAAATTCCGTACCCTAGCCATAAGGTCGAGAATGGTAGTTATCTCATTAAATGCATTAGTAATTTCAATTTATTTAGTAGCATCATCTGTTCACATATTAAAAATAACAAAAATATTTATTGCATTATTCATGGCATCATAAAGCCCCATGAGGATACCCTACGGCATTTTCCTCCGAAGGAATACCCACTGTGGTGGCATAAAAATAAAAATAACAAAAAAATATAGCATTCATATTTAATTTTTGCATCATAAAAAGAAAATTTAAAAAAAAAATGAAATCCTGCTTAAATTAGACAACATTAAAGATAACTCATAAAGGTGATCAATTACTCTTTGGGCTGACCGCTAACCCACTATTCAATTCGAGCCTCGAGTTTTGGTTTTCTTTTTGTGGAGTATTTATGCGGGAACAACAATATAGCGGGGAGAGAGACTATCGGTGGCAACCACCGGGTTCGCTATTGGCTAATTCGCTCTCAAGGACATTTACACCGGATATTGCAACCATCAAGCTTGGGGAGGAGCATCCCCTAGTTATCAGTGACTACACCTAAGCGATTTTTGAGTCTACTATAAATAGTCATAAAAAATACCAAAAAAATATATGGGCACATGAAGGTCCATAAAGTCATAGAGTATTTTGTTAGACGTTAAATATAAAACCATAAAAAGATATATATAATTAATGAAACCAAAGAAATACTTAGTTCTATATTTAGTAGAGTATAATTAGTCCAGGCTAGAGCTATTAAAATTGATGAACACTAAAATTGCTTTGGAGATGATGAATAGTTGCTCTGTTTTAATTCTTACTAAGTACCTACTTGCCAAACTTGAAATCTCCTTGGTTCTAAGCATTGTTGTTTTAATTGGAGAATTTATTCTGAACCATTGATTATGGAGGCATAAGCTTGCGCTGAGTCTAGGTAATTGATTGATATGATTCATGAAGGTTGGGCTGCTATTTATCTTGTTCCTAGCATTACTAAGTTCTGGAGATTTTATTTTGAAAATCTAAAAAATTACATGATGAGCTCTTGTATGACAAATGTGAATTCCTACCAAAGCCAAATTAATATCTTAGAGGATAGGAAAACCTTTTCACATTTAAGCTGCTTGCTTTGCATTGAGTTCAGTCAACCTGTGTTGTATACCTTATGAGAGTCTTGTCATGCTTTTAAAACCAAGAATCACTTGCACACTCCAGTCCACATATGCATTATTCCTACTTTAAGGAGTAATCGCAATCATTCACCATACTTCCATACATGTTCATCATAAAATGTTCACCTCCTACACTAGGAGAAGACACAAAAATAATACAACCACCCTATAGGATAACCTCTGTCTTTAATGCTCTAAGTCCTGATTTTATCTCTCGATTCATTTATTCAAAGGATACGTGTGGCTATCCAAAATAAAGAAAAGAAAGCAAGGAAAAAAAGAAAGAAGGAAGAAAAGAAAAAGGGGAGTAAAAGATGGACAAGTGTCCCAACAATTAAAACAATGGGTACTAGATGCCCGCCTCCCTGAATAAAAAGAAATAATAAAGATAGCCCATGTCTTTCCTGAGAAAAGTTTTAAAAGAGAGTCATTCCCAAAAAAAGCAATGATAGAAATAGGAGTTAGCTATAAATAACACATATGTACCCATCCGCCATATTCCATACACATGCACATCTTGGTTTAATTGTATGCCTCGATTCTCTGTGGATCCACTAGTTGGCTTTACAACACGTGTTTTGCAAGTATGCCTATCCTTGTTAATGCCAATCCTATAAGCTTCACTATATATACCTTTAGCTATAGGAGACATAACAACATTAATGCCTCAAGAGAGGACCACAAATACCACATACATTGAGAGATTTGAGGGTGTCATACAATTAAGCAGTTTTATTCTGAAAACTTATCAAAAACTCCTAAGGTTAGTATTGCAAAGAATTTGAGACATAGCACTTAGCTTAATTATTCTATCTTTCGATTTGCTGCTCAAGACTTATGCAAAAGCTGTAAAGCCCCATATTACAATTAAAAAGAGTAAGTTTAAAGATTAGAGCATACATTGTCCGATCCGGGAAATTTTGTTTGAAAGCATGTGTACTTTGGAAAGTATAATGATATTGTAGCAACTCCTGATCCAAATACAATATTAGCTAGGCTTAGTTCGTTTGCCAAGGGACTGGCAAAAGGTAAAGCTTGGGGGTATTCTTGACACTGTTAGCGTCAACTTTCACTAGAGCTTTTTACCCGAAGGATAACATGAAAACACACTAGTCTAGGAATTTATCGACAATTTCCACGAGTTTTGCATATTCTGTGATTTCGGGGGTGATTTCGAAAAAGGCTGAAAAAGAGGGATTCTAACGCAAAATAACCACGAAACTTATCCGCCCACGAAGGACATCACGGGAAGACTTCGAAAAGACTCCGAAGACACCGGAAGAAGCGAGGGGGCGGAGGCTGCCAGGTGGGGCCGGCCGCCCCACCATGGCGCCGGGCGGCGTCCCCCTGGCTAGGGTTTGCTCCCCCTTCTGGAATGTTCCTCCACCGCCTCTCCTGATGCATCTCGGCCCTACGTTAAGTCGGTTTGATCCTGCGGCACACACGCATCCCACCGGACTATAAATATGTGGGTAGACCCCTCCTGGAGAAGAGGATTCATTATTCATCAAGGCCTCAAGCCGTCAAGCATTAAGGAGCCTTCAAGTTCATCAAGAGCCTTCTAGTTCATAGGATTAGCTAGCTAGATTAGAAGTAGAGGAGATCTAGTTCTTCATCGGATCTGGAGCCCCTGGCGTCTGGCAGGAGCGTGAGAGTTCGGTAATAGATCTAGTTCTTAATTACTTTATTGTATTCATTATTCAGATTAGGGAGACTTTACTCTAAATAGATTCATATGTTCTTAATTACAATAGTCATTGTCTACTTTGATTATATGTTTAGTTTAGTTACTTTGATCTTATTGAATTCATGTAATTGCTCGTATAGCGTTTATCCATATGTACAATGGGTAGATGATAGGCGATATGTAGACGTGGTGTCTAGATGTCTTGTTTATCTGCGAGTGCACCCCGATATGCCGGGGGCGTGTGGTAGTCTGCGTAGGTGACAGACTACGTTAGTTCCTCTCGTAGTCCACCCCCCGTATGTAGGACTAGCATGGGCACGGTCGCGAAGGAGGTGACTTAGGTCTTAATACCCTCATTAGTTGATGCCTCTTTACATGCAATGATGATTTAGGGTTGATTTAGCAATGATTACTAAATGTAGTTGTACTAATTAGAGTTATTCAATTGACGTAGTTATAGACCTATTTCCCTAGTTTATCAAATGGCTAGCTATGATTATGACTAGTAAGATGCTCGATGATTATCCTTAATTATGATACTTGATGATTATGCTATCACCCATATTTATCCTTATTTATCTTGTGACCTCTCACTTTTATAAGTAGAGCATACGACTTAGGTAATATCGTTTATCATGTCTATATAGTTTCTCATCAATATAATAATAATAGTTTATTACATAGCTTTCCCAGGTATAATTATAAATCGACAACCGGGAGACTTCCCTAGGTAAAATGCTACAACGGTATAATTATCTGTCCGCTTGCGTAACCCATTAGTTTACATTCATATTTTATTCATATATTTTATCTGCCTAGTCACATTAGTATAATGTAAATCTATGTTAATTTCCTAGCAATATAATTGGGGATGACAACCTACTTCATGTTTAGGAATGTTAGTAATTCAAGAGTGACTAGTTGCTAATGACAAGTAATTATATACCGACCATTTCTAGGGTCATTGCTAAGGGTAGGATTTATCTCTGCTTTTTAGTAGTGACGTTAGAAATGCCAACAACTCCTAAGTATTCAAGTTACAGTCAAAGCTACTTCATTTAATGCAAGTATGTCTAACAATCATGGCTAAGTTATACTACTATAGTTCCCTAACATATCGGAGCAATGTATAGGAGAAGATGAGTACAAGAACCTCCTCTTAACCTGACAATCACACTCTACCAATCCACCGTACGGGGAAGGCCTACAAAGGACTCAATGGGTCTGTCACACCCACGATCTACCTCACTACCCGGCACGACTGGGGATACTCGCAGATAAGTAATGCATCTAGGCACCATGCCCACACACAACCTACCATTCACCAACCGATCGAATTGATGAACGCTACACGAACCAGTGTATGAATATAATAGCAAACTAACTATACTAGACATATCAAAGTAGACAATGAACAATGCAATCAAGAACATAATAATGAAGAATAATGTTGCTAGTAATGATCGTACTAACGCAGATATTACAATAAGAAAGAAAAGCTTAAGAACTATACCAGACTCTTCTCTTCTTGACAACGTCGGGAATCCAAGATCGATGAAGAACTTGACTTCCTCTACTCTAAATCTAACTAGGCTAAACTATGAACTAGAAGGGCTCTGGATGAACTAGGGCTTCTTGGCTCTGGATGACTTGATCACCAAATGACTTGAATGAATTAGGGTTCCCCTGGGGGGGTCTGGCTCCGCTTATATAGCCCGGTGGGATGCACGACAGCCGTTTGATCAAACCGACTTCACGTAGGGCTGAGATTGATCTACAAAGGCGGTGGAGGAACATTCCAGAAGAGGGGAGAGGGTTCCCCTCATGGGAGGCCGGCCGGCCCCACCTGGAGGTGGCTTCGCCTCTTCTTCGCTTTGGTGTCTTATGGATCCTTCTAGAGTGGTTTGGCGTATTTTTGAGTTTCGGATAATTCCGTGGTGTAGATTTGTAGTTATGCCCCTTTTTCGGTGTTTTCTGGTTCAGTCCCTGAAAATTGATAAATCACCAAAACTCGTGGAAATTGTTAGATAAAACCCTAGCCTTCTAGATATTGATGTATGTTTCATGCCCTTTTGATATATGAAATGTTGACGCTATCCACCGTCAACGAGGGTCGTCTGAGCCGCGGCCGCCGAAGCTACGACCCCGGAGTCTTTTAGTCCGCGCGGAGGTCGCACGAGCCGCGCCCCCGGGGTCGAGCCCCCCCACGCATGGCGTAGTGCATCCGCGGGCTTCATTGCAGCCTCCTAGTGGGCCGTTGGAGCATCGGCCCATCCGACCGGCTTTTTAGGCGGTCGCGGACCGTTAATGATTTGCTGATCTTGTTTAGCCGGGGCCCAACAGGCCGGTTGTTTTGGCCCCCGACACATATTCTATCAAGAAACATTTCATATGACGAAAGAATCATTCGACTGTTTGGCTGCAGAATCGAAATCACTGCTGCCCCATGTTTTCACTAATTCACATTTATAGAAAGAAAAAACTGAATCGCTTGGAACCGTTTCTACAGAAAACATTTCACTTGGTACTCCCTTCATCCTAAATTATAAGGCATTCCAAGAATCTTGGAGAGTTAAAATTTTTCAAGTTTGACCAAATTTATATAATAAAATAATAACACTTATGACACAAACCAACTAAATATCATTAGATTCATCATTAGTTATATTTTCATAGTATACATAGTTGATGTCATAAATCTTTATAGTTTTTTTCAATAATTTGGTCAAACTTAAAAAAAGTTGACCCTTCAAAATTCTTGGAATGCCCTATAATTTAGGATAGAAAGAGTAGTTGTTTGGCACAGATTCTTAGGTTCCAGGTAAGGATCTGAAACGTGGTAAGGATCTGAAACGTTCAGCCTTTCAAACGGGCCCAAAGAATAGTGATCCTAGACCCTTCTTATTCTCGGAAGGTGGCATGTGACCCATGGTGCCGTTGGGTTTGTTGTGTACAGCTAAATCACCCCGGAAATTGTTCGGAAGGATTTCAGCCAACAGCCCAACTACACAAGTACGCAAACCGTTCGTCCCAGGCTGCAGTTTGATGGGCTTCTCGGTCCTTATTAGCCCGCCCAGACGGCGGACAGACATGTCAGTTCGCATTGGTCACTGGGTTCCCATTCTGCGGTCCACGCACGCTGGCTCCGGTCACAAGCCAAGGCTGCCAGCGCCCAGCAGCAGCACCGCCGCGGCGCGGCGCGGCACACCGCACCGCAGCACAGCAAGAGCCGAGCCCCGCGAAACCGCCGAACCGAATGGTGCCTGGGACCGTCGCACGATCGCCGTGCGGTCTCTCGGCCGCGCGATGCACTTGCAACACCTGCACCACCGGCCCCGGCCCGGCGGCGGTTTTCCACGGCGGAGGTGGAGCTGGTGCGGCCCGAGAACGCCAGGCAGGGCAGGCATCTGGCGCTGGCCCGCTGCAGCCGCGGCACGGTCTTGGGGGTCAGCTCGCAGTGGCAGCCAGGCAGCCAGCAGCAGCAGCAGTCGCCGCGGGGACAGCAGAGCAGAGAGCCGGTGGACTGATGAATGCCGCGTGCTTGGAACAACACGGAAAACATCAGTCAAGCCTATAGCTGCTGACGACTCTTCCCATTTTCTTTTTTTTTTTTTTTTTTTGGCCCGCGAGGAATAGCGACTCTCCTTTTTTTGACAAAAACCGTGATGACTCGGCAATGATGCCGATTTTCCGGCCTTGTTCGGATTGCAAAATATTGCAATCTGATGAATAATAACGTTTTCGTTTTATTTGGCAAATATTGTCCAATCGTGGTCCAACTAGGCTCAAAAGATTAGTCTCGTGATTTACAACTAAACTGTGTAATTAGTTATTTTTTTTACTTATATTTAGTGCTCCATATATATGGGTAAAAATTGATGTGATGGAGAGAGAGTGGAAAAAGTTGGAATTTTGAAGCCATCCGAACAAGGCGTATATTCAGTGGATTCTTCACCGGACTCACGACCGAATCATTTCCTGGAACCTCAAGCCCAACCTGCACATTTGGATTGCTTACGGAGAAACAGCACATTTTCCGTGGATTTAGTAGCCTAGGCCTCGTTTAGTTACACGTGAGTTTTTGGATGGTTCCTGTAGCACTCCGTTTTTATTTGGTAAATATTGTCCAATCGTGGCCCAACTAGGTTCAAAAGATTCGTCTCGTGATTTACAACAAAACTATATAATTATTTTTTTTTATTTATATTTAATACTCTTTATATGTGGCAACAAATTTGTGAGAGGAGAGAGATTGTAAAGTCCTCAGAAGACTTCGTTTGTTTGTGGTAAATATTGTCCAATCGTGGCCCAACTAGGCTCAAAAGATTCGTCTCGTGATTTACAACCCAACTATGCAATTAGTTATTTTTTTTATTTATATTTAATACTCTTTATATACGGGGAAACAATTGATGTGATGGAGAGAGAGTGGAAAAACTTGGAAGTTGGAGGGAAAGTTGGGTGTAACTAAACAAGGCCCTAGTCTATAGATATGCATATATATACACGTCAGGGCCGTGGCTGCGGATGGATTTTTCTATATGTACTTATTGCGTCGAGAGGTCAAACCAACAACGCAATTTGAATAGCACAATATAGTAGCATTAGTTATATTTTGTGTTGCGGCTAACGGCCATCCTTGCATACTGGACAGTCGACATCGGCGAATCAACACACTTGGAAGGTTCGCTTCCTGGGTTTTGGGGCTGCTAATGCCGCCTTCATGCATATTTGAAACCTGATGATGGTGCAGTAGTATGGTACTACTCTTGTTTCTTTGTGCGTTAAGTGAGACTTTTGTCAGCCTATGGAAACGAGAAGGTAGGGCTATGGTGACGTGGCTCGATCCTAATCATCTGTTGCCATTCTTAGTGGATAGTTTTATGACGTTTTCATTTCAAGACTGTTATATGATGTAAAGTAAAATGAAACATGGATAAAATATTCATCCCCAATGCATGTATGGGTTCGTTCTATATTTTTGTAGACATTTAATTTCATGATTCAAGCAGACTTGCTAATCATATTCAGACAGTTTCATCTAGATAAAACTCACTAATTTGTTAGCTCTCTTCTTAAGAACGTTATCATGTCATAAAAAATGTCTATGTGATAACAACCTATTAAATGCAAATACAACTCATCACCCGGAACTCCCACCAAAACGGACCTTATGCAAGAATTAGAAGAGAAATTTGTCTTGGTTTTCCTTGTCATCCAGGATCATATATAGTTGTGTCTATGCATGCCATGTGACTGTTTGAAGTGAAAATGATTAATCGATGCAAGATATATAGCAACATTAGCTAGGTAGAGTTCATCAAATCAAATGTCGGATGTTTTTACCCTATTCGCTTCAGCTGAAAAGCTGTTTCAACTTATCAGCCAACAATGTTGTGAGACGCATGATCGAATGCTTCAACTATGTTGTGAGATAAGGCGGGCCTTATCAAGACCGAAAGAAAATGCTTGGATGCATGTTCTATAGCCTGCGCAGCCACTAGTTGTCCATATGTTGCCTACGCCCCCTCCTGATCAACCAACCCCTCTGAGAGACATGTGCAGCCGTACGACAGGGAAAGCTAGTGTGAACCACAGCATGCGCGAATATATCAATCTTACGTGGTGCGAGATCCCTGGAGCAACTGCTCCCTTTGACTTCATCCATCCATCCACAGACGAAGCAACAACGACGGGTAAATAAAAATAGTTTCTCTCATAACCTCCACAACACTCTTCAATTCAATGTTGTTGCCATGCACGAAACATCGTCCATTACAAGCTAACCCCTGCCTATAAATACGCCGTACCAGCTTCTCCGGGACAGGACACAGGACCCTCCTGTACTGCACCCCACCAAGCCAGCCCGGCACATCCAATCCAAACGAACTTGCAAGCGCGTGTTCCGTACGCCGATCGATCGATCCAGATGGGGAGGTCCCCGTGCTGCTGCCACGACGCCGGCGTGAAGAAAGGCCCGTGGACGGAGGAGGAGGACCGCGCGCTGGTGGAGCACATCCAGAGGCACGGCGGCCACGTCGGCAGCTGGCGCAACCTGCCCAAGGCCGCCGGCCTCAACCGCTGCGGCAAGAGCTGCCGCCTCCGCTGGACCAACTACCTCCGCCCCGACATCAAGCGCGGCAACTTCACCGACGACGAGGAGAGCCTCATCATCGGCCTCCACGCCCAGCTCGGCAACAAGTACGTCACGCACTGCAAGCTGCTGCTGGTCACCATCGCCATGTAGCCGCCGGCCGGCCACCTGCTTTTAATTTGCAGCGGTTGGCCGGCTTGGCGTCCGCGCGCAGATCTTCCTCCAGATACGATGATCTAGTCTTAGGAGGAGCAATAATTACACGCGCTGACACGTACGCTGTTTTCGTTTGTCCTGCGTTAGGTGGTCGACGATCGCGACGCACCTGGACGGGCGGACGGACAACGAGATCAAGAACTACTGGAACACGCACATCCGGAAGAAGCTGCGCCGCATGGGCGTCGACCCCGTCACGCACCAGCGCCTGCCCCCCGACGACATCCTCGCCTCCCCCGGAGCGATCCTCTCGGCGGCGGCAAGCCTCGGCGGCCTCAACACCGCTCTGATGCAGGTGCAGGCGCTGCAGCTTCTGCTGCAGGCCGTCAACAATAATGGAGGAGGAAACGCCGCCGCCGCCGCCGCTGCTGGTGGTGGTCTCATGCCTAGCCTCAGCGCAGCCGCAGATAACGCCGCCATTCTGAACGCGAGCCGTAGCATCGTCGTTCCAAGCTTGTTGCAGGACCAGACGAACCTGCTGGCGTCTCACGCGAACTACGGGTCAGCTGATCATCTCAGCAACATCGCAAGATTTGCAGAGCAGCACGACGTGGCAGTGCAGCGACTGAACGCTTCGGCGGCGGCGGCGACGGCGGCGGCTCCGGTGATCGGCGGCGGCGCCTATGCAGAGCCTCTGGCTGCTGCATTGGTGTCTGCGGCTTATCCTCCACAGGAAGTGGTGGCAGCTGCGGCGGCTGACAGGCCGGTGCAGGGCTTTGCCGAGCTTCTGTCGGAGCCCATCCAGATGCCGAGCATGTGCTCTCTGGAGGACGACGAAGACGCTTTCTGGAAGGACATGCTGCTAGAGAGCAGCACCTTGCCATCACTATGACACTTCTTCCATGCGTGCAAACGGGAAGGACTGGGGTGGTGCATGTCTTGTACAAAATCGTGTGATCTTAATATTTTAGTTCAATTAGCTTCGTATTATCTCTTGGTCTATATCTATCAGTGATCGATCTGTGTACAGTGTGTTTCACACAGCTCATACGTACATCAGTGATACATATATGCAGCTTGTGTAAAGAACGCGCTTATTTTTGTAATATATATAGATCATTAATTCCTCCTTTCTAATGATGAAGCCTGAGTTTTCAGATTAATCATCTTGACTCTGTCACAGTGCATCATTGACATGTCACACCAAAGTAGTAGATTTATATATTTACCGTCAATAAGCGCGAACCAGAGTTAGAACTGTACGACCGAAATCGATTAGACCGTAGAGAACAAACGTACATATGCTCACATGGCGGATTAAACTAACACTGAAATCGATCAGACCTTTTCTTTTTACTTTGTGATAAAATGCATAAATAAATTTATTAATAACTGTTTCCTCTTCATGCTTGCCGGGCTTTCATTTCTTTTAGGGTGGTAGTCAACCAGTGGTCAGCGTAGTATTTCTGATGGAAATAGCTTCAGTGATTAGTATGTAGTACCATTTTTTGTTAAGCACATACATTAGCTCTAATTACTTAGCTAGACCGCTAGTGTTTTGGGTTAGTCAAAAGTTGGTATTTCCTGGGAAAAAAAGCAAAAGAAAAAAGAAAAACACACACATAGCAGGATGTCATCAGATTTGATAGATACACATTAGTCAAGTAATGCTTAAAAAAGTTCAAAGAAATGACATGTAACATTACACATTGATATGTATATTTGGGGTACACAGTACACACATAGTTGCATATGCAAACATATGACACTCGAAGAATTTTTTTTACACGAGTTTCTCCAACAACATGCGAAATATCACTGTTTTTTCTCAGAGAACACGGTTGATTGATGTTAACATTATCCATGGCCTGTTCCTCACAAATATCTTGTTGAGAAAATGCTCATGTTCACATAAACAAATGCATTAGTTAGCTAGAGTAGGAAGTTGCTTTGTGACGGCGAAGAAGCGCCGAGGGCGACGGCCTTCTAGAGATGGAAGCTAAGCCTGTAGACTGCAGAGTACGATCACCGAGCATGTAACGGCATCGATTACAACTCGAGAGACCGGACGGACACACACAAAGCCATCATGATCTCACCCATGACTTAGGGTAGGGTCCCTGATGAGTGATGATCCCCACACATTAGCAGCAAATTAAAAAAAGAGGACACCACTTGCTTGTAAGTAGTTAGGTCAGTAAAAAGGTTGCCCGAGGTTTGAAGCCATTGACTGTCCAAAAGGGCATGGGTGATGGATCGATCGATGTGAGTGATCATCAACTTATCATTATTGAGTCATTCTGATTCGAGACTTTGAGAAAGTCTCTGCGGCCATTTCAGAGGATATGACGACGGGAGCCATTTTTTATGCAGAAGGTTAAACGAACTCGCTTGACCTTTCGCTTGCTTGTAGCTGCAAGTTAGACACGTCGTCCTGTATCCATTAGCAGTTTCTTGCAGTAGTATTTGCAAAGAGGAAACGTACGGGAGTTCAACTGAAAGTTGTTCTCTGAATATCTAGCTAGTGTGAATGATGGATCAAAAAGCGAGTCATATTATTACTAAGATCTAGCTCTTCTTCCAGTAGTATTCAGTATTGTCTGAGAACAACAAAACAAATAGATGAGCTCATGAGCTGAAGCCAAATTCCGGTGAGCGTGAAAATCGTGTGTTTTCCTACTCATTTGTAAGTTCAGACTCCAGAAACAATATATGTGTACGCCACCAAACATAATTATATTTCACTCAGAAATACATTTTCTCTCGTTGTCTCCAAGATATGATCAAGAGAACTACTTGTGCATGCGTACGTAGACGTAGGCACGTACTGCTGGATCAGTACCGTACGTACATGCATGGCTTTCAATGTCAACAATGATGGCACGAAGGCGACGTCTGTCGACGACACCCTGAATTTTTAAAACCCCCTGCTGCTGAAATGCTGAATGCTGACGTTTGCTTGATTACTCGCGTAGACCATGAACAGATAAAAGCTTATGAACGCGAATGACAGGGAGGAGATTCGTGTACGAGAAGCTAGCCAACCACGCAGCAACGCACAAACAGTAACCGAGGGAGCCCGGATTTGACCGTCGTTGTTGGGTCGTTAACGCAAAGGCAACTGGTGGATGGTGCTCGCTGTCTGTCCGTCGTCGTCGCCGCTGACGCCCCGCGCAGCTGAAAAACGCCGGTGCGTGACGCAGCGCACGGCTCGCCGGCGAGAGATGTGTCTCAGCTCTCAAGTCTCAACCCGCGTTTACCTAAGCCGATCGATCGCTCGACGCCGACGTGCGAACCAAACCACTAGCTGCATGCGACAGAATGTTTAACAAACGCAGGCGTCCCCGTTGAGCGACAGGGCGAGACCGAGACGGAATGAACGCATGCACGCGGCGACTTTTGTTCGTCGATCGGCGACGGGCGATAGGCGACGGCGAGCCTGCTTTTTGCTCTGTGTAACCTGCGGAATCCGACAACCGCTAACTGCCGAAGGGAAAGGTTTGAGGTTTTTTTCAAGGCAGGGCACGCCAGCGACGGTGACAGTCGGAGACGCCGGCCGGGCGTGATTTTCCTCGAAACAGGTGGGTGCTCTGCCGGGCCGGCTCCGGCGCGCGGCCCTCCTCCGATCGGTGTCGTGGCGAGATTTCGCGCGCGGTTAGTTAAGCGCCGGACAGGGACGCCGCGGCGGCGTCCTTGGTCTCTCTGTGTCACCCTCCCTGTCACACTGTCGCGAGTCACGGCCTGGAATTTGGAGGCAGAAAACGAGCGGTAGAAGTGGAACAGAAGCAGATCTGCAGCCGCGATTTCACCCTGATGGATCAGAAAGACTGACGCTTTAGCTTTTATAAGTAGATCTACCACGTAAAGCTGGAGGAGCCTCGGTCGCACTCGTAATACGTCGGAGACGACACGGAACGCCATGTTTAGTTTAGCAGATTAGCAGAACTGTGAGGTCATGGGCTCCAGTTTTTTCAAGAAGCTTTAATTTGCTCGATTGATTGCTTCCTCAGTTTCTTCTTAGACAGAGAAGTAGAGCACTGCCCCGGTTTGACTCGACAGAAAGGAGTCCCGGCCAGATCGATTTGGGCGGTCATCTCGGTCTCTCGATTCTCAAGGCCGGAAGAAGAATTCCGCCTGGTTCGTTTAGTTCTCCAAAGGAGAAAATGTATCGGTGCGTTACTCAACTCAATACGTCTTAAAATCGCATTACGTATATAACCGTGAAAAACAACAAATTTTTCTAACTCGTATAAATGCAGACCATGAATCTGGATCATCCATGAGATACGGAGAGCATGAGGACGGATGGCGACGTTTGAAGCAATGAGCAAATCGTTTTTCCTATCGCCGTCCTAGTTCTTATCGCATCCCTCCAATAAAAAGGCACATCATGAGTTCGGATTCATCGTAGAGCTTATATGGAGTGTGTCCTGGTTGTTGAAGAGGTGAAGAATGGCTAGGCAATGTTGCGGTTGCGGACAAGTTCTTGCTGGGCATGAAGAAAGAGGCCAGCCCGTTCCCTTGCCACTCACCTTCACGTACTACTAGAGATGAATGTGGACACACGAAGGTGGTCGAGAATGATTGGACAATGTTGTTCCTGTTTTGTGTGACGTCGAGCCGATACTAACATCTTACATTGTCGTGAAGCGACCAAAACAGTGTGAGATGACCTAGATCACTAGACGGGGTGAATAGTCCATAATTTTTTTTTCTTAAAGCAGAGGTTCATTTGTACAATAAAAAGGCCTACTCTACTGCTATACTGCTATTTCACCAGATGCAAGTCCCTACATAATTCTAGTAGATTAGTTTCTAGTCTATGTCACACAAACAAACAAACTTTAATTTGCTTTAGCGGGTCTGCAGCCGCGAATTCACCCTGATGGATCAGAAAGACTGGTGCTTTAGCTTTGTTTAGTTAGGATGATTATCTACCACGTAAAGCTGGAGCTGGAGCCTCGGTCGTACTCGTAATACGTCCGAGACGAAACGGAACGCCATGTTTTGTTTAGCAGAACTGTGAGGTTGTCATGGACTCCAGGTTTTTCAAGAAACTTTCATTTGCTTCCTCCGTTTGAGCAGTAGAAGCACGTTGCTGCCTGGTTTGACTCCACAGAAAGGCGTTCAAGGCCCGAAGAAATCTGTACCTTTCTGAATTATTGCCGTGATATGATTTCACTGCTCAAATTTCAAAGACACATTTTTGTTATCTCTGAACTCTCATTGCCAACCATTTAAAATTACATTCTGTCCATGTTCAAAGTGATTTTTAAGGTGATTTCACACCTCATAAGTTTTTTTTAAACATGACAACCATCTAAAGGTTTTTAGAAAAATTCTAGTGGCAAATTGAGATAAGATAAAAATAAATATTTATAATTCTAGAGGCAAATTTTAGAGATACTCTCATCATAGTATATTTTTTATTAAATTATAAATGAGAAAATATTTTAAAATTTTGAAAAAAATCCTGAAACATTCTGGTCGATGTTTGAAGTATTCAAAATATTTTATAATTTAATAAAAAATATACTATGATGATGTATCAAAGAGGTAAAGGTGGCGTTTTTATTTTTTTTAAAAAAGAACTTTTTTGTTTTTTAGCAGAACTTTTCTTTTGAGAAACTTAAAAAAGAACTGGTGGAATGGAAATGTGATCCTGGCCCAATCCACGACGTGCTAGCGGTTTGCCCTATCAAACAGATAGCGGCCCAGCAGCCCAGTTTCCTCCACCTGCTCATCCTCCGTGGCCCGTGGGCCTGTGGCTTTGTGACGCACCACGGCACCGTGGAGGCGAGCCCAACTGTCTCGCTGCCGGCGGGACCCACACTTCGGCGACAGCCCCTTCGCTTTCCCTACTCGGTCCGGCCACTTAACTTTGCTTAAACCTCCTGCTCTCCCTCCATCTCCTCCCGCGCCGCCGCAAAACCCTAGCTCCGACGACCCCCGCCGTTGCCGCGGCCTCCAGAACCAGCCATGGCTTCGACGCATGTCCTTAAGAAGAACTACCGCTGCGACCGCTCCCTGCAGCAGTTCTACACTGGCGGGCCCTTTGCGGTCGGGCTTGCTCCCGGCGGCGATGGCGAGGGCGGCGCCGAGGCTGAGGCCTTCCTCGCGTGCGCCTGCGGTGGAGAGGTGCGCGTGGTGTCCGCCGCGGACGCCTCCGCCATAGGGGAGCCCATCGACGGCGACTCGGAGGCCATCACCGCGCTGGCGCTGTCCCCCGACTCACGGCTCATCTTCGTTGCGGGCCACAGCAGGCTTATTAGGGTCTGGGACCTCGCGTCCCGAACTTGCATACGCAGCTGGAAGGTGAGCGTTGAGCTGTTGTGTGTTTGGCGGTGCTCCCTCGTATCCACATTGCTGTGCACGGCTTAGTGAATTCGACCACAGGAAAGCAATTTTATGTTAATGCTGCTAGATGCTGAGTGCTGATCCTGTTTCTAGCTAGAAAGTAATCCGGAGCTTATTCACGGCATAACAAAAATCTTGGAGTTCTGGTAGTGGTTTGGCAGTTTGAAAGACAGCTCAAATGAATGTAGTTGCCACAAACTTGGGAAGCTTGTATCCTTGTGTGAATGTCAGAACTGTAAACTGCACATATTCTAAGCTATTCACCTAATCCTCGAACATTATTCGTTTGATATTTTGGTTACAGTGTGTTGGTAGGGATTGAGGTCATTGTATAGTAACTGTGGGAAATTAAATGGATTGAAGTTTTAGAAGCTTCTCAAGTGGTTTGCCATAAATCTAAGAGATTCTAGTAGTTTCCCTACAAAAAAGTATTTTATTACACACTTGTAGAATACCAGACCTTATCACTGCTTTTCATAAATTGTGATTTGTGCGGTTAAATTAAATGTGCATGTTTTATTGAAACCTATTAGTTTACCTTATCTTTTCTGCTTAGTTGTGCAAAGATAAAGGATACCGTTATTATTTCCACTAACCAATTTGATGTTACAATCAGATGTACTAATTTCTTACAGAGCATGTGCACAGCTTGTCAATTTTTCATTGTTTATCTTAATCCTGCCATACTAATTGTTGTTTTAATTAGTTAACTTAAATACTGTATGGCTGCTTTACCATTACAGGCTAACATCTTTTACAATTAAAACTTGCTCATGCCATTATGTTAATACTATGCTATGTATTTAACTTATGCTGTACAGGGACATGATGGTCCTATCATGGCCATGGCATGTCATGCTTCTGGTGGTTTGCTTGCAACAGCCGGAGCAGACAAGAAGGTCTGCGTATGGGATGTGGATGGTGGATTTTGCACCCATTTCCTTAGAGGCCATACAGGAGTTGTGACGACCATTATGTTCCACAAAGATCCAAAGCGCCTTCTGGTGAGGACAATTTTTTGAAGATAAGGAATTGTGCTTTTATTGAACTGGATCGCTGAAAATGGCTCTGGGAGCTTGTTAGTTCAAATCACTGCATTATTTTTTACTGAGCTGTGAGCTCTACTGGTTCCCCCCTCCATGTATGTGTGTTCTACTTCCTTTTGATGAACCCAAGATAACCTTTGTGTGCTGGATCTCCAGTTGTTTTCAGGAAGCGAAGACGGCACTGTGCGAGTGTGGAACCTTGAAACCAAAAAATGTGTTGCTGTGCTTAAAGAGCATTTTTCAGCAGTCACTTCATTGGCATTGTCTGATGATGGACAAACATTGCTGAGCGCTGGGAGGGATAAGGTATGAATGGTCTCATGTCTGTTATGTATTATAGAGCTTTCATTCTGTTATTGTTACATTTGTTTTAAAATGAAACATTTATACTTCTCTAATTCTCTTGTACTGGAATATATTCATAATCCTTCTGGTAAAAAATGCTTGACAAATTTGACTTTGCATGGTCTTTGATGTCTATCTTTGACCAGCCATTTTTTCTAGAATATATTCTTAAAATCCTTCAAATTTATGAGATTTTGCAGGTATTTTAATTACAAAAACTACACATAACTTACATGTTTCCAAACTGTATAATGTAATAGTTATTGATGTCTAAAGTTTTTAAGGTTTGACCAAATTTTTCCTTAACCTTACGTTTTTGTGACTGGAGGTAGTATATTCTTAGGGCTCCATGGGCTCTTCAGAACTATAGAGTAAGTTGAGGGGTTCAAAACAGTAAAATTTACTGGAAGTGTCAGAGGTTGAAGTTTTTTCTCCCATTTTACATGTGGAACTTTGTGCTAAAAATTGGTGGTCATAGGAGTATCCGTTTTGCCATTTTGATATTTCTAACATAGGAGTTTACTGTGATTTGCATTTTCTGTGTGGAGTTACTGGTGATTCTGAATGTATGGAACATCTGCAGATTGTTACCGCGTGGGATATTCGTAAGTACAGCTCAAAGAAGACAATACCGACATATGAAATGATAGAAGCTGTTTCCTTCATTGGATCAGGAAGTGAGCTCTTGGCTTATTTGGGCATAGAACTGGCAAATAAAAAGGAAAAAGCGGCTAGTTATTTTCTTACAGTTGGTGAACGTGGGGTCGTGCGCATCTGGTGCTTGGAGAGGTACATTTGTTTGCATTTACATCTTCTTTTGTTCTTTGCATATTTCTGTAGTGCATTCAATCAATGGCTTTTCTGGTCTTCTACAGTGGTCTTTGCGTATTCGAGCAGCAAACATCTGATGTAACTGTTAACTCAGAGAATGAGGAAACAAGGAGGGGCTTTACATCTGCTGTTATGTTGCCAAATAATCAAGGATTGCTATGTATTACTGCTGATCAGCAGTTTTTGTTCTATTGTCCCAAAAGAACTGATGATGGGACCTTTGAACTGTCCCTATATAGAAGACTAATAGGTTATAATGATGAGATTCTTGACTTGAAGTTTGTTGGGGAGGAGGAACAATACCTTGCTGTAGCTACCAACTTGGAGCAGGTCAGCTATTCATAAATGATGTCTGCACAGTTCTTGTTGGCCAATGCACTTGAAACTTATCAAACCGTTACCTCCATATTCAGGTCCGTGTTTATGATGTTGCATCGATGTCATGTTCTTATGTACTTGCTGGCCACACCGAAATAGTTGTTTGCATTGACACTTGTGTCTCTGCTTCTGGGAAGACTCTTGTTGTAACTGGGAGCAAGGATAATACTGTAAGTTGTGATGTCTGGACCTGAAAACTATGTTGACTTACAATAACATTTTTGTTTGTGGTTTTTTTGATAATCCTCACTGCTGTCGAGTGCATTCTTGTGCTGGTTTTCCTATTTTTGAGTGTGACCTTTTGTACACAGGTGAGGTTATGGGATGCTGAAAGAAAAAGCTGTATTGGCATTGGCAAAGGCCATCTGGGAGCCGTTGGTTCTGTTGCCTTCTCAAAGAAATCAAAGAACTTTTTTGTTAGTGGCAGCAGGTTTGCTCTTCAGTTTCTCTGTGATCTTCGTTTGGCTGAAGTGGCACCAAAATTGTTATTCTAAAATAAGACTATCTTTTTGTTAGTGATCGAACCATCAAGGTATGGACCTGGGACGATACACTTGGTGATGCTGAGGATGAAGTCCCTCTTAAAGCAAAGGCTGTTGTAGCTGCACATGATAAAGATATTAATTCTCTAGCAATTTCACCTAATGATGGCCTTGTTTGCAGTGGTTCTGAGGTAAGATCGTAGCATGATACTCTCCATTCAAATTATAGGTCACTTTTGTTTTGTCCTAAGTCAAACTTCTCTAACTTTGAGCATATTTATAGAAAAGTTACTATATCTATATGCATTGTTTGGTATTATATATGACAATATTTTTTCGTAAAAACTTTGTCAGAATCTATAAATTTGGCTTAGGACAGAGCTAAAGTGACCTATAATTTGGAAAGGAGGGGGTAGTTATTGTAGGTGTGACACGTCCTTTTATCTGGCTTACATCATGCGATTTTCATATATTATCACCTTTATTTTGTAGGACCGAACTGCTTGCATATGGAAACTCCCTAACCTAGTGTCCTCTGTTGTCCTTAAGGGGCACAAAAGAGGAATCTGGTCAGTTGAGTTTTCTCCTGTTGAACAATGTGTCATGACATCCTCTGGTGATAGAACAATCAAAATATGGTCTGTTGCTGATGGCTCATGCTTGAAGACATTTGAGGGTCATACATCAAGTGTTCTGCGAGCTTCTTTCCTTTCACGTGGAACTCAAGTTGTTTCTTGCGGTAATAGGAAATAAGATGTTCATCTAAGTTATTATCTTTAGCTTTTAGGGAGTCTTGACTCTGTTCTTCTGAATGTAGGAAGTGATGGTCTAGTGAAGCTCTGGACAATCAAGACAAATGAATGCATTGCTACTTATGATAAGCATGATGGGAAGGTACGATATCATTGCCATGCATCCAGGAAGAGTTATTTTTCTGTCTCACTGCTGGAGGGGACTCGCTCACTATTATTTGTTCCATAGGTCTGGGCATTGGCTGTTGGTACGAAAACTGAAATGGTTGCTACTGGTGGAACCGATTCTGTCCTCAACCTGTGGCATGATTGCACCATGGAAGATAAGCAGGAAGATTTCCGTAAGAAGGCGAGTGAAACCTTCTGTTACACTTTCAGCATATATAATTGCAAGCAAGCTTGCTTTTAGAAGAAAAACTTTGAAATACCTGACGTTAGACTTTGTATATCGTTGGGATATGATATCTCTCCAAGTTTACCATATTCTTGATATATAAATCTTTGCCTCTGCTTGATGGGTTTAGGGATCTATACAGGCCTATGCCACTATGTCAGTCATCTGCAATACTCTAAAACTCATCATTGTTGCAGGAGGAAGAAGTTTTAAGAGGCCAGGAATTGGAAAATGCTGTGTCAGATTCTGACTTTGCAAAGGCAATACAACTTGCATTTGAGCTTAGAAGACCGCACAGGCTTCTAGATTTGTTCTCACAGCTTGCCAGGTACTTTATTTTGATTGGAATGAAGCCACTTTGAACTAGGAGTATTAACATGAGGTTATACATCATTGGTTGTGCAGGAGAGCTGACGCAGAGGATCCAATAGAAAAGGCTCTTCTTGGTCTTCCAAAGGATGGCCTTCGCGTGCTTCTAGAGTACATTCGTGAATGGAATACGAAGCCCAAATTCTGTCATGTTGCACAGTTTGTGCTTTTTCGGCTATTGAGGAGTTTCTCTCCCACTGATATCCTGGAGGTAATATTTTTTTCATGTTTAAACTTTTAAGTGTGTAGTGTGTTCATGGTCTGACAAACTTTTGATTCTTCTCATGAGATGATTTGTGCTTTTTATCTCTGCAGATCAAGGGCATCAGTGAGCTCCTTGAGGGCCTTATTCCGTATTCGCAGAGGCATTTCAGCAGAGTCGATAGACTAGTCCGAAGCACGTTTCTGTTGGACTATACACTGATGCGAATGTCCGTGGTAGATCCAGATGTAGATGCGGGAACAATCAAAGATGAAATGAACGGTTCATCTGTGGAGAATGGTGAACTTGCAGAGCCTCGGCCAGCTTCACCTGTACCAGAGAAGTCAAGCAAAAAGAGAAAATCCAGCAAATCAAGTAAAAAGGGCAAGGAGAAGGTGGTGAAGGTTGCCTCGAGTGGACACAGCAATGAAGTTTCTGTTGAAGCCTGAATATCTAGCTGAGAATCTGGTTTTTGCGTATGCATGCCCCCAATTTTGTAGCTGCTGTTGTAACTGACGCTGCCCAATGACAACGAATCGTATCTGATGTAAATGCATTTTTCTCCCTGCGTTTATTAGAAGATCAGAGGCCCTTTAAAGCATCGCCTCTCTGTTCCAAATTTCCTTCTCAATATTGGGGTGTGGTTTGCTATCAAAATTTGCCATGCCAAAATTTTATGCAAGCAAAGTTGCTCAAAGTTGGACAAAAAATATTTTACATACAAATGTGAGAATCTTTTTTTGATTTTTAACTTCAATCGATATTCTCTTTACAAAAAAAATCTATTCAAAAATTATTTTCAGACCTGGCCCGTTTTGGTCACGTAACACGACAAAGTAGTTTTGTAGGAATGAGCACTGTACCTCTAGCCCAATCTAGTTTTAAATTTAATTTTTTATCCAACACAATAAATAATTTATTATGATTCCATCTCGCAAAAACTTAATAATATATTTTTTTGATATGAAGTGTTAACAGACAATTTTAGTGGCCTGCAGAAGGGCAAAGTACCTTCTGATTTACAAAGATGCGGCCGGCAGGCACGCACAATCAAAGATGAGACTACTGGTTCGTCTGTGCTTCTGTGGAGAATGGTGAGCTTGCAGAGCCTCGGTCTGCTTCACCTGTACCAGAGAAGTGCAATAAAAGAAAATCCGGCAAAAAAAAAAAAAAAAAAAACTGAAGGTTGCTTCGGGTGGACACAACAATCATGTTTCTGTTCAGCTGGTGTGAGTGGCATTGCCCAACGACACGAATCACTTCTGATGTAAATGCACTCCTTGCCGAGTTCAGAAGGCCCCAGTGCCTCAAGGCATCGGCCATCTGCTCGAGAACTCCTTGGGAGCTTATTACAGTAAAGCTTCAGCCGATTCAGATCAGATTTCAGAAGTTACAGCCTTTGATTGCTGCAGCTACCACACGGTCCGGAACTCCGGATTGGTTTTTCCCTTGTGATTGTCTCCCATGTGTCATGTGTTGGGTGTGATATCAAAGCAGTACTACTCCCAGCAACAACTCCACTTGTAATTGTTGGATCTGCGACCTAGGTGTCGGCGAGGCATTGCATAATTTCACTACTTGTCGCCTGACACATTTTTTTTTGGTTTTAAATGGTTGTACCGAAAGCTGCGCCTTTTGAGGTGGATCATCCATATTTCCCGTTGCACTGATGACATACTGGATGATTTATCAGTAAGGGCTTCGCTGTGTCCTGTGTTGGTAGTAGTTTATTAATACCGGTAGTTCATCTTCGTCAGTCGCAATCCAGCAAAACTTTGTTGCTTCAGCCTTTAGGGACAGACATACAGACAGGATTGTGTGATTCGAATATACGTGGCATTTACAAGAGGAAGATGCCTCCGCGAGTGGAATGAAATATGATGTTGATGTTATATAAGATGGCATGCACCAATCAGTGGTCGCTGCGTCTGCTTTCTCCTAACTGCTGAAGCTCAGCGACCTCGCCATCACCTGATCGTTTCCTCCAAAGGCAATCAATCCACTGATCCAACCCAAGCATATTCTTTTCAATATGCTCCCAACCCGAACTCAACTCACGAAAGCAAGGAAACACCCGGGTCTCGCATGTATGTAATTGTAAGATGAACACAAACTGCAAATGCCGCGAGCAAGTCTATCAGAATTCAGAAACCACACTTTGAAAGCGAGACACCTCTTTCTTTGCCTCGTCGTAAACAGGCGAACCGGCAGCACGCGGGAATCGCTCGCATTCGCATCTCAGCAGCGGGGAAAGTTTTTCTTTTCTTTTTTGGTGGTCAAGTTTGGTTCCACCATGTGAGACACTGAGAGCCACTGCAGTGAGTGACCCAGCCGGACGGCAAAAGAAAGGGGGAGAAATTTCCCCTCACTGTTGAGATCCGAGGCTGGTCTAGCACGGTCCACGGTCATTGCTCATGCCACGAAGGAGGGAAAGGAATGAGGCATGCGGCCACTGGGCACTGGCACGCCCGCCCTACAGAATTCGCTCTCGGTCTCTATCCAACGGCCGGTGGCGACCTGTCCTTTCTGCTATGGCCAGTGGCCACCCGCCACCCGCCCAGCGGCGCGGCGTGACAAGCACGGGGAACGATCTTTCGTTCTAGATGAATGAAACAGCCACCTTTGGTGTTGATCTCACAGTGGTGTGCACGTACTGTACACACACTGTGTACAGCAAGAAATACTTACTGCTAGTAAGTACAGAGAGTCCAAAACAAAAAGAATCCCAGAAAGTGATTTTTTTTTTTTTGTTGCACCGGACACTTTTGATGCTCCGCAAAACACAACGGCGTTGGTTCACGTTTCCTGCACTGCATGTGGACGCGCGGAAAGGCCGGCGGCCGCCGCAGTTAAAAAAACAAGTGTGATGGCAGCTTTGCTATGGTTAAGTTAAGCTCGCTCGCCCCTTGCACTTGCATGGTTAAGTTTATCTCATCGCATCGGTAGGCTAACCAAGAGCTTCTTTGATCTGCAGGAAAAGGCGCGTAGGATTAGTTTGACCGCGCGTGGTGAACTGAATCTGACGGCCGGGAGCCATGTGCACTGCACGGTAGTGGTAGTGGAGCGTTGAGTAATCAAATCAGGCCTTCATGTTCTACTTACACTTACCTGTAAAACTGATGGAGCAGCTAAACATATTTATTCATTGTTCCTTGCGGATCACATCTCCACCAAACAGTAGTGCTAGTAATAACTGCGTTGAGTAGTTTCCACTGCTTGGGCGCCTACCGTGCTGAAATTTTGTGCTGGTCCTGTTGTGATGGATGGCGATCGATCAAGGCCCTCTTTGGTGCGGCTCCGGCGGCTCCGGATTCTCTGCCATCGTCCCTGTAGCAAACACTGTACAGTACTGTAGCGACGCTGTTCATAGAATCCATTTTTCTCTTTCCTCTCCTTTTGTCTCACTGACATGCGCGTAGCAGCTGGAGCTAAAAAATCGAGCTCCACCGGCTCCGGCTCCCGGGTGGTACAGTAACACTACAGTACAGCAACAGTGTAGGAGCCGGAGCACCCTGGAGCGGTACCAAAGGGGCCCTTCGTCAGTCCTGCACCTGCTCCTCCTCCATAGCTGCTGCGTGCGTGCGTTGCTGCTCCAAATCCAGCCCGTCTCTCGTGATCTCGTTCCGAGTCACTGCTGACGCTGCTGCACAAGCGCGCGCTAGATCGGCCACGTCGAGATCCGTTGCCGTCGCTGAAGAATTGCAACCAACAACCTCTGGTTTTCGTCAAGTTGGATTGGATCCTAGGTAGTAGTAGTGACAAACATATGGCAACAGATATACTCCTATATAGTATCCACACCACATGACATGAGATTGTTTATTGTTTTGCAGGTTTTATTTGTTCGGTCTTTGTACGTTTTCGAGGATCGATCGCCAACTTGTCTGAAATCTGCAAGCGTTCTGAGCTGCGATCTACTTACAACGTTCGTGCGGCACATGCGCAGACGGGTGGAGTTTCGTTTGTTTTCTCTCCACTGGACCGAACATGGCAGTGGCAGTTAGCGGTTAGTAGTGGGGAGGAGGTGGGGTACTGGCTACTGGCTACAGTCAGGGTACCTGTAAACGAACCAACACATGGCAAGGCCGGCGGGTCAAACGGTGGAGACAAACAGAGGCCAGGATCTCATCTCATATGTTGCTCCAGTCCATGTGATGTGGTCAGTCTGCTCTGCTCATCATTTGGTCCAAACAAATACGGAGTATAATCCATCCATTCCATTCCATTTCATCGTCGCCGGAAAATCGCAAGATATTCTTCTCAAAACCGGGCGGCTCGATCCGCCACTTGTTCTTGAAATTTGAAGCCTGGAGGGAGAGCGGCGGTCGGCACAAAAAACCATCACGCGGTGGCGCTGCAAGCGCGCCCGCCCGCCGCTGCTATCGATGACATGACAGACACTAGCACGAGGAGCCACGTCGTGGTGTGCCCAAGCGGCAATCACAGCCGCGCCTGGCGGTCCCAGCTTGAGGACACCCACCGATAGAGTGAAAACACGGGGAGCCAAAGCCCAAACCAAAACGAGACAAGCGAAAGAAAGAGCATTTCGAAAAAACTGGCCGGCTACATGGCAGCAAGGCAACGGTCCGTTTATATTCAATTCAGCTGGTTTTAAAACGTGAGCGAAAACCGACGTGCTTTGCTGTTTTCAACTAGGCGATGTCACATCAGCAACGT
The DNA here is from genome assembly GCA_015844335.1 of Chrysopogon serrulatus. Classification (NCBI taxonomy): domain Eukaryota; kingdom Viridiplantae; phylum Streptophyta; class Magnoliopsida; order Poales; family Poaceae; genus Chrysopogon; species Chrysopogon serrulatus. The sequence goes on along the minus strand of JADLZL010006210.1, from coordinate 5,499 downwards.
TTCAGCCATGTCTGGCTGTCTACGATAAAACAAAACAACGCCGTCCGTAAGCAAACCCACACACACGATTCCTTTTTGATTTTTAATAAAAAGTGAAGTTTACGTTTTGGCTGAGTTTTGCAACCATATCAAATGGACCGAGAACTGATGAAAGTTGCCAAAACGCCACAAACCGAACAAAACCTGACGAAAAAGCATGTTGTTTATCTTTACACCAACGCCACGCCACACCAAAGCCAAGCAAGAAACATGAAGATGGGCAGAAAATTGTTCAGACAAAGGCAACCCAGCTAAATAAACAGGTGAGAGAATATTCTATTCCAGCTCCCGACCCTCTCTGTCTCCTCTAATCTCCCTCCGTCCGCCCCCCCTGTATTAAACTGGGCCAAGAAAAGCAACCGGAGGGAGGAGAAAGGGAAGGGAAGTGGGAAGGCAGGAGAGAGAGAGAGAGAGAGAGAGAGAGAGGGAGCCAGGGAAAGCTCTCTTCTTTCTTCTTCCTCTTCCTCCTCTCGAATTCCGTCTCTCTGTCCTCCTCGCCCGGTTTCCCCCGGTTTTTGAGAGGGGAAAAGAGGAGGCGGAGGAGAGGGAAGGATGGGGCGGGACGAGAGGTTCCCGGTGTGGGAGGCCGCGCTCGGCGCCGGGGTCGCCGCCGCCTTCGCCGCTGGGCTCGTCGGGGTCTACCTTTCCATGCCGGACTCCGACTACAGCTTCCTCAAGTTGCCACGTAATCTCGAGGAACTCCAAATCCTCACGTATGTTTCCTTTCTCCTGACCCCCGTAATATAAGCTCGTTATTTTTCTTGTTCCTGTTGATGACTTGGTGCCTTGTCAGTTCTGTTCACGAAAGCTTCAGCCTTTTTTCTTTTTGTGCGGAATTTGATGCCAAGATTCGATATGATGATGATTATTAGTTGATGGATCTCTGCACGCAATTTGTCTGCATCCTCTAAATGGAGTAGTTTGCAAGGCACAGTTCGATTTCCATTTTTTTCTTCTTTTTTATATATTCTGCACGTACGAGGCAAATCCATATCGGTGGACCGATTTAAGGATAATGTGCAGCTGTGCACAGCAAGTGTTTCATTCTTTGTCTGCGATTTCAATGCCAAATGACACTGGTGTTTGTCGCAATGAAACAGTTGATTGGTGGTAGCAGCTTTGCAAGGAATTAGTTAGCGGCTATCTCGTGATCCGGAATGGATCTCAGCGTTACTAGTTTGGTGGAAATTCTAAAAGACTTATATGATGGATCTGGTGAAATTTGCTGTCCCTGTGTTATGTTAATTCCAACTTGCAAACGGGTGATTTATTTGTGTTCTGGACCATTATATACAAAGTTCAAATTGGAAAGATTCGATTTCTCAATAGTATGACCGGTGCCATATTCAAGTAGGGCTTATTGAATTTAGATCTGACAACCGATCAACTTGAATTACAACCTGGTTTTCCAATTCAAATCTACATTTCTCTGTATCAACTTTTTTCAAAGGATAACTTAACTTTAATCATGTCACTTTATTTTTCCTAATTACCATGTCACTTTCGTGCCAGCCACAATTGCATATGCTTTGGACTTGGTCTAAGCGTGTTCCATGTGCCTTAAGCAGATAATCAAACAGGATCTGATCTGTCTACGCAACACGTCAGCTATTTGTTTCCCATATTAATGGCTTGCCGTTTGCACATTGCCTTCTCGTTTCTTGTTATACTACCGAATTGGACATGCCGTTTGTTTGTTCTATATTGCCGAAATGAAAGCTCAGATGTGTAAACAGTACTTAGTAATTGCTAGCACTACTGAAATGGAATTTTCCTTTGTTTTTCTAACCACCAGTTTGTGTTTCTTTGCAGTGGCCATCTTGAGAACTATACTAGTGACTACACCCTACAGGTGTTGGTAGGTTATTGTGCTGTGTACATCTTCATGCAGACCTTCATGATCCCAGGGACTATATTCATGTCTCTGCTTGCTGGTGCTCTATTTGGGCAACTCCGGGGCTTGGCCCTGGTAGTCTTTGCTGCCACTGCTGGTGCTTCTTCGTGCTATTTCCTGTCGAAGATGATTGGGAAGCCACTTGTGTTCACACTGTGGCCAGATAAGCTCAGCTTCTTCCAGAGACAGGTATCAAAACACCAAAGTTGCCCAGTGCAGTTTTGTTTCTGAAGTCTGTATTCAGGCTTAAATTGTTTATTCTGAATTGCTCTACACTTGAGTTAGGCTATTTGATTTAAGTTCCTCGAGACTATGTAGCTCATTAACTGAGGAAAAGTAAATTGCCTTCCATTTCAGGTTGCTAAAAGAAGAGAGAAGCTGTTGAATTACATCCTTTTCCTCAGGGTGACCCCAACATTGCCAAATACCTTCATCAACTTAGCTTCACCCATAGTAGATGTCCCTTACCATACATTCTTACTGGGAACTCTCATTGGTCTTATCCCAGCTGCTTATGTGACTGTCAGGGTAAGTTCTAGTGTCAGATATTATGCTTGTTTACCTGTTGCCATCTAGTGTCCCCTTTTTGTGCTAATATCAGTTCTTCTATTTTCCCCTACTGTTATGTATTCAGGCTGGAATTGCTCTCGGAGAGTTAACTTCGCTAAGTGACCTTTACGACACCCAGTCAATAGCACTGCTATTCCTGATCGGTGTTGTTTCAGTCACACCAGCACTGTTGGGCAAGGACGAGGCACAAGAAAAACCATCAGCAGTGGCGGTAGGCGCGTCATGATCACCAAAGCACCGAGCGGTGCCCACCTCACCTGTATATATCAACACCCAGCATGCAGTGGCTTCATTAGTTCAGACCGACGGGCCCTTGTGGCTGGATGACAGAAATGGTTCGCATGGCTACACAGCTTGGTGGGACCTCGGCCTAAACTCCGTCCACCGCCGGCCTACAGAGGCACCTGTGTTGCCATCATCAGAACATGATTCGGTGGCCATTCACCACATTATGAATGAATGAATGAACCTGGGAAGCAGAATGCCCGTTAGACAAGCTGCTCTGATGTGTAAACGAGTAGTGTTGTTCGGATAGGACAGGCATTTTAGTCCAATCCCTGTATATATTGACCAGATTCATTCAATCCATATTCAGTGGTTCAAAGATTAGACTACCCGCACCAGTGCATGTAAAATAAACGGTAAAAGGACACATCAGCGTATAGTAAAAAACTACCGCAGCGGAGTACTGTAAAGGCTACGCGATCGTCGCTCGTACGGTATGCATGGCGGGATGCAGGGCATCCGGTGTGCACAGCGCCGGCCCCACCACCACTCACACGATAGCATGCACGGGAGAGGAAAATGGATCCAGTGGGCCCCACTGCTGCTTACTATGTGTATTAACTAAAAAAATGTTTTTAACTCACAAATCACATATCCAAATTAAATTCGATTACACCATTAAATTCGTTGCAATAAATCCTTCAAAACTAGATCCCACATGAATATATTTAGATAAAGTGACAAGTGAGCGCGGTGGATAGATGATGATATAGAGAATGGATGGATCTGGGAAGAATTGGATATCTGAGGAGAGAATCTTCTTGCGACTTAGGCATTATAGAGGAGAAAATATTATGCGATAAGTGCAGATAGCCTAATGCCCTGTCCGGTGCCGTGTTCTGAATGTCTTGCTCCATTTCTAAGTTTCCGTTACGTGCCTGATTGACTATGCCCTACTGATTCTGCTTGTAAATGCCTTGTCCGCATCACTTTGGCATTTGGCAAGTGGTGCGTTCCCCGTCGGCAGGAAACAGTAGAGCTTGTTTCCTCCTTTTCCATCCGCGAGTTGCAAAAGGAAAGCGAAGCTTTTCCGATGATCCGGCGTTTTTTTTGGTTATCCCGAAGGGACGGCACTAGCCAACGTGCAGTTTTTAAACAAAAAACTTCGATTTTTCGAATCACACTACACAGGACACAGCTATATCTATATGTGTATATACTCATCACTACGAATACACTACTAAAAAAGAATAGCGTTCTAACATTATCGGTACTAGAACCTGGTGGTCCTAGTGCCAACTAGTAAATTTATGGTGCGTAACTCCCAACTCAGAAAGGTGTGCAAGATGGACACAAGAATTTATCTTGGTTCGGACAAGAGAAGGCCCTACGTCCATTGGGGGAGGATGACTTGTATTATCTTGCACCTAGGTGCTTATAGGTAGGGGTGTACAAGCGGTTGAGAGAGGCCGGTCCCAAGTCTCGTGGTTGATTGAGTGGAATGCCAATATCGTACTAGTGAGAGCTTGCCCGCTAAGGGCCCCCCGTCCCCTTTTATAGCCAGTAAGGGGAGGATAGGGTTTACAAAGTGCCCGTGCATGTGAAGGGGCCATGAGCACCTTTCCTCCCGACCCCGAGGCCTCGGAGCCGGGCCCTTCCTTGTCTTTGAGGCCCGAAGTGGGTGGCGGCACTTTGGGCATGGCGACGACTGGCGGTCATGGGCGTAGGCTGCGGGGTGTCACCTCCCTAGTCCCGTCGATGGAGAAGACATATGTCCTGTGTAGGTTGGCGGAGTGGCGATGGGCGGCATATCCGAGCCCCAGCCCAGCTTGTTTGCTTTGACTCGCCTCGAGTCCCGAGGCTCGGAGGACCTCGGAGCTTGCCGTCGGACGTGGAGTGGTTGGCACGGGGGGGAGACGGTCATCGGGCTATCGCCCGCCCATCCCGGGCTTAGAAACCCGGGAGGACTGTTGTTTGACCGGCGTCCCCGGCTTGACCCGACTCCCGTCTGGAGGATGACACTGGATGGCGGCCCTTGGCGTGGCGATCGGCGCCTGAGCCTCGGTGATTTAACCCGTCCTGAAAGTAGGCAAAGCGATTGCCTCCACAAGGTGGTGGGCATGGCCTGCCAGAGTGGGGGATGACGAAACCCCGGCGGGCGTGATCCGGTGATGGGGCGGCTCCCTTATCCTGCCAAGGGATGGCGCCACTCGACAAGAACCGTAGAGAGGTGGGCGGTGGATATACGCCGGTCGAGGCTTGGTTTGACCGGGAATGCGCGGCGTCCGTCAGAGGCCTAGGCGCGGGGGGCTCGAGGCGAGTGGGAAGGCGGGAGCTCGTCCGAGGCCTCGGCGGGGGAGGGCTCCGAGGCGGAGCTGGCGCCCATCAGAGGCTCTCGGTGAGGAGGGGTTCGGACGAGGCGGAAGGCCAGCGCCCATCCGAGGGCTTCGGCGGGAAGGGCTCGGACCGAGGCGAAAAAAAGAGCGCCGGGATTCGATGGGCCGTGCTTTGTTGTTGTGAGGCCCCTGTTTTTGCGTTTGTTGGGCCAGTTTATGTGACCTGTCTAGGGGGCCCTAGTTTTGGTACCCGACAGTAGCCCCCTGAACCTCTGAAGGAGGGGTGCACTGGTTCGAATATGTGGCTTTGAGCCAGCTTCACGGCGCGTTGTTGGGTATTACCGGGTTCTTCTCCGCCTTCAGCGCACCGGCGGGTGTAGCCCCGAGGCCTCGGGGAGGAGGTGTTAATTCCTCTGAGGGCTTATACGTGTTTGG
>JADLZL010006209.1:0-69940 GCA_015844335.1 Chrysopogon serrulatus | reverse complement strand
CCAGTAGTACGGCAGTATCCGTAAACAGATCGACACGCGTGCACATCACCGTAGAGAAAATATCACAGCAGCGTACGGCCAGGACAAAAACGAAAATAAAAATCGAGAAAACGCCTGGTCAAGCATCGACACTACTTGACGTTTTGGCCGGTGATGAGAGTGAGACCTGGGGAAAAAAGGGGGAAATTTTGCACCAGACAAGACCCGACATAAGCCCGGCGAGCGTTGGAGGTGACCAAAATGAGGAAAGGTGGCCATGGCGTCCCCCGTATTCCACCATTCGATGTGGGCCCCAGCCCAGCCACAGTTCCCCGAGGCCGTACAGGGCCCGGACCACGGACGCGGCACGGTCGCCGCCTGCCTCACGGCACCGGACGGACGGGACCCGCCTCGTCGCGGTCCCATCCGGTCGGTCTCTGCGGCTGGGCCCACGCACCACCGCCGGAACCCCAAAGCTGGCTGGTGGAGTGGTGGCGCTGGCTGGCACGGGCACGGACGGACCCACCCACATCCAGGCAGTCCGTCCACCTCCGCCGGTGGGTGGCTCCTTAAAAGGGCCGGCCATGGTCCCGGCAACTCGGGCCCGGCCCACCGGCTTTCTGTCCCCCGCGGCCCCCGGGTCGTCGCCCCGTACGAGCCGGGTACAAATCTTGTACGACGCCACTCCGGCCTCCTCCGCCTTCTCCTTCTCTTGGCTTTCTATAAAGCGCAGCGCGGAGCTCCCAGTCCCACACTACGCAGCAGCCAAACGTACGCCACCTCGCGTTCCGCGAGCTCCTCGGCCTGCGCAGCCACGACCCGCCCGCCTTTTCCGAGCTCCTGCGACTCCTCTCCACGCTCCCGCTAGGCGCTAGCCCCACTCCACCCGCCGTCCGTCCCAGCCATGAAGCGGCTCCTGAGGCGGCTGTCCCGCACGGTGGCGGCGGCGGGCGAGGACGGCTGCCCGGGCCGGCGGCGCGTCCCACAGCAGCAGCAAGGACGGCGGGAGTAGCAGGAGGAAGGGGACGAAGGCATTGCTGGGGGCGGTGCCGGAGGGCCACGTGCCCGTGTGCGTGGGCGAGGAGGGCGGGCCCGTGGAGCGCTTCGCCGTGCGCGCCGAGCTGCTGGGCGAGCCGCCCTTCGCCGCGCTCCTCCGCCGCGCCGCGCAGGAGTACGGCTACGCGCACCCCGGCGCGCTCCGCATCCCCTGCCCCATCGCCGACTTCCGCCGCCTCCTGCTCCGCCTCTCCCACGACGACCCCTCACCCGCCGCCGCCGGGATGCTACGCGGCCTAGGCGCCGCAGGCCCGCCCCTTCTGCTCTCCGCCCGCACGCCCCGCCGCTGGAGACAGACGCGCAGGAGCCGCCTGCGTTTTTACGGTTTTACCCCCTAGGTACTGTCTTAGGATGTACAGAGGGTGGAGGGCAGGACGGAGATCTGGGCTTTTACTAGTGCTCTGATTTTTAACCTTTTTTTTTTTTTATTATTACTGCTAGCCAGTTTAGTGTAGCACTAGCAGTAGCTGCTTGATGGAAGAACTACAACCGGGTGTCCTTTTTTTACCCCCATTCTAGTTCTAGGAGACTTGCAGTGTGTTGTGTTTGTGTGCGTGGTGTGGTTCTGTGCTAGAGAATTTGGTTTCAAGAATTCGGTGGCATTAACCATACATGTAATGTAATCCTATCCTCCATTGAGACTACCTGATCTCCCCTAGTTTGGACGGCAGGAATTGAATTTCATTCACGACGAACAAAATCATCCCCACCACCCTTTGGATTATCCCTTCCCCCAAAGTTCCCTTTTTTCACTCTCTTGAAATTGAATTGAGTTTGAGACAGGTATGGACATTAAATATAAGTATTAAAATAACTCTCTTTAGTGCAAATCACACCATTGTCGAGCCGGCCGCACTGCATGTTTAAAGCTGCGATGCTGGCGATCCGGGCAAAGATAGCAGCAAACCTACCCATCATCTGGGCAAAAATTCTCTTCTGCACCAAATTGTCGAGGCACTGCTGCCTTGCAAAGCTTGCGATGCTGGTGGTCCAAAGAGTCCTTCCCATCATCCTCGTCCCTAAAGGCAACGGTCTTACAAACAAACCGCTATCCCAGCGTCAAGACAACCGCATCTGAACCAGTCGTTCGTCTAGGGTCCGCCAGATATTTAACTGACCAGGAGATCTTGAAAATTCAGGAGTTGTAGATGTTTCAGCATCTGGAGTTTTCAATTCTACATTTTTATTTTTATTTTTTTTTTCTTAAAAAAAAAGAACAACAACTGTCCGAATAGTCTAGTCTCTGACGACCAGTATTATTGTATATATACCAAGATTTGCCAGTGCAATTATTAACAAAAGAAAAACCTCAAATCGTTCAGATTCTGCAAGCAAGAAATGTATATCTCCCAGCTGTTTAATAAAGGCACATCTTGTTAATTCCACAAGAAATGAAAATGAGCTTGGTTTCAAAACGATCAAATCAGAGCTCCCACAAGAGCGACATCTTGGAATACTGGTAGACCAAATGCAAACGCATGTATGGCCAGTTAGGACCAGGACAGGACATGAGCGGGGGGCGATCGTCCGGCAGAGCCGCAATCCCTTCTTGGCACGGCATTGAACTGGGCCTGTCATGCTGGCATGAGGGCGATGGCTTTGTTTGGCGCAAATGAATGAAACACAAAAGGCACAGATTGATCACCTCTCGCTGATCACTGTCTTAGTTCCCACATCACGCCACGAAACATCAGTGTCCAAGCCCCTGAGGCGAGGCGAAGGTGTCCTCAGTTGAAAGCCTTGCAAGCCGAAGTTTCTCGAAGAGTAGGAAATGTAGCAGCACCAAGTTCGCATGCACCACCATCAGCGCACCAAGTTCCCTTCACGAAGGGAAGAATTCCATTTTCTTGTTTATGGAAACATGAAGGTGTTGCATCTCGCATTGCAGCAAAGATTCAGGAGACTAGAATATATACAAATAAAACTCAAACTGGGATGGATTATTTCCCACAAATTTCCCCAGGCATCAGGCATGTTTGCACCGCCACGGAAAACAGTAGAAAACGTGTTGCATCTCGCATTGCAGCAAAGATTCAGGAGACTAGAATATTCATATTCAGCCGGTGCTTGCACGCAAAGCAACTGATCTGCTTCAAATCATTGTGCCAGCGGGAAAATGTCAAACCTGTGCCTTGATCTCCTGCCCAGATATACTACTAAACTAATCATGCCGTTGCCGCACACCATTATGCACACAGCGCAACTAGGCAGGTGACCCTGCTGCACATGTTGATTTTTTTTTTTCCTTCTTCAGGTTTGAACATACTGTGTGTTTTTTTTTTTTTTTTTTTCGAATCAGAGAAATTGCATGTTTTATTGTTCTACTAGCACCAACTAAGTGTTCATACAACTGGACGTTGAACGCGTCAACAATGCCCATTTATTCTGATAAGTGATCCATGAACAGTATATGGACTGGACGACCAAAGGACTCTGCAACAGTGATTTCTTCTTCCATTGTCACATGGTGAGTGCCTGGACGGTTCTCCTGCCACCCTCCATAGCTCCTCCTACAGACCTCGTGCTGCCTGCACTTTGCATTTTGCACACTACTGAAGGTATGGTATGGTATGGTATGGGCCCAGCTAGCCAAAGATTGATGAGAAAAAGAAGGTGAGGGCAAGGGTGGGGGACAACCTTGCCGGCAATGGTGCCTGGCTTCCTGCTATTGGCCCCTAGTGCTGGGGCTGCTATCAAGCCTGGCTAGCACTTCAGGTCACGTGCAACTGTGTAAGAAGTGCTGCGCAGGCCACACTCACCTCAGTGAAGTGAAGGCGCGCCCCAACCAAACCATGGAATGGATGGTGGATGCAGTCCAGCAGCCCCGTTTGACCGCCATAGCCATAGGCAGCTATCTGCCTTGACACATGATGGATTTCAGAGGGGAAGGCTCATGGCAGGCACCACATGGTCATGGCTGTGTGCGCTGCGTGGCTGCGCAGGACCGGCGTGGGCAGCGAAGGTGAGCAGCCGGGGCGGTGGCTCGGTGCTGCCGCCGGAGATGGAAAAGATTCGCGGCTGCGATCGAGATTCGAGACAAGGCCCCGGCGTCAAGGGATGTGTATGGCTCGAGAAGAGCTGTTTTTAGTTACCGCGCGATCCCAAGGCGTTGTGGCTTGCGGCAGAGAACACAACTCCCGGTGGTCGAACCAAACGAGGAGTGTGGACAAGCAAAACTTGACGGGTTTCCTTTGATACTTGTCGGGTTGAGCTGGGCCTGGGCACCACTCGACACGAGAGAGGGTTGCCGTACCGTGACTACAATACAAGGCAACGCAGCTCAGCCGAGCATTGCATTAATAAAGTAGCCGTGCGGAGCAAAGACTGCAGCCAGATGTCACCGAGGAGCATTTATGCCAAACCTGACTAGATACAACAGTAAATGCAGGCTTAGCAATTAGCATCACATCACAGCTCAACTGAACTCTAGTAAGAGAGAACAACCAAGCAAATGTTCAAGTACCATCAATTCTACTGAATTACCACCAGATTTTGTACAGGATACAATGCTCAGCAGTCAAAAAACCAACCACCGTCATCAGAGTATGGCTCACCCCTGCAATCATGCGGGGAAGCTGCAACAGAATGTATAGAAGAACCTCGGCTAAGGGCATCCGGACTATCCCAGGGTGAAACATTTACGGGAAGAAGCAAGGCAGGATTGACGAGCATTTGCCACTCTGGGTTTTTAACCTATCTTCTACCATGTACAAAATCCAGATCTTATTCACTGCGCACCGAGTTGTACTTCTCAGCGAGTGCAGGAGTGGATGTTATCTTGTTCATCAGATTCTTGAACCGTATGCTGTAGTCACTGCCACTGCATAACATAATTTAGATGACAAAAGAAATGAAAGATGGTTAAGTGTTGGAATATGGACAAAAAATGAAGCAATAAGGGCTAAGGATAAAGTCAGAACGATTGGATCGAATCAAGCCTTACCTTATGCGGCTTAAAGATGAAATGGCCCTAAGAGCGCTACGAATCATGTCTTCGTTCCGATCGACCTCCTGCTTCACTGCATCCCCCTTCGGTTTGTGGCTTATAGTTTTCTCAATCGGTTCAACTATGGAGTCCAAAACTGAAATGGCAAAGTCGCAATATCAGAACAATATCTGCAACATTAGTAATGCCATTTAAAAAGTTCTTGATTAGAACAAACCAGCAAGAACAGCAGAAGGGCACTTGTCTGCTAGCTTTGATAGAATCAAATGGCAAGGCATTTTTACATCGTAATGATCTGCAGAAAGCATGGTAAAGAATCATTCATGTTGACAAACAAATGAGTCATGCAGTACAGGTTTTAAGGAAGGTGGTACGAAAACAAGTTCACTGAAGAAATAGAGATAAATGATTAATATGCTGATGCAGGTATATCACATGGTTATAATATAATCAGGTGAGACAGCACCTGTAATAATACACAAATGAAAAACATTATTCTAAGGTCTCAATATCTCAGGTCACCACTAACAAGTGGTAACAGCCTAACAGGACACCGACAGTAATACCACTTCTATTTTTTGTTTTCTTTTATTTAAATTAAAAAAATTTAAATTCATAGATACTAGGAAAGTTTATTTACCATGAAATACACAAATGAAAAACATTATTCAGGTAACAGGTCACCACTAACAAGTCTAAGCATCACGTTTATAAAACATAAGATAAAGGATAAGCAATTACACCATTCAAAAGTCTAATAGCTCACAAATGGTATCACACGTGCTAAGTCATGCCATTTTGCCAATGGCTGCCTTGGTCCCAAATTGCAGTCATGGACATGTAAGTGAAGAAAACGTACTTACCACCCAAGCCAGACAAGAGGAAAGGTACAATGAAGGACGATGGATTCACTTGATCAAGACAACTGTCCAATAAAGTGTCCACACATTCAAAGGCAGCTTTCCTGAGTTCAAGACCATCATCTACAACATGCTTGAAAGGCCCAAGATCAACTGTCCTGACCAACTCTTGCTGCAAAGAAAGGACATCATCACTTCCAGGATGGACAATATATAGTGCAACTGTAACATCGATTTTGTTATAATGCAACTTCCTCAGTTAAAAGAACTCAAATAACTATGGTATAATTAACATACAAGAAACAATACCTTAATAACAGTTTGGTCGTATAGAAGAGGTAATAGCTCTGGAAGAAGACCTTTAATCAAATTTGGCTTGTTATGCGCTGCTGTGCTCAAAGCCAGAACCGCTGCTCTTCTCACATGCTGTGAATGCAAACCAAATGAAAAAAAAAAAAAGCGCTAATGTGAGTTCCACATCTGGTCACTATCATTCAGTATACCGAAAAATGAAGAATAATTAATTATGTAAACAAGTGTCATTACCCTATCGCTGTCTTTAATCAACATCAGGAAAGTTGATATCTCAGAGTACATGATTTCATCTATTTTCTCAGGTCGTTCAACAATTGAATATTTTATAGCAATGGCAACCGTAGCTCTTGTATTTGCTGCTGGGCTAGACGTGCGTACCTACATAGAGAGAGAGAGATTCCATTAGGACATCAAAGCAAAATAACTGCAAACTGGATAATACCTTTGCTGGTTAGCCATGTCTCACCTTCAAAGCAGGGACTAATTTTTTTGGTTCAATTAGAGCAATTTTTCCTAAACACTCTGCAACAACATTCCGAACTCCCTCCTCCTCACTTTCACAGTGATTGAAGAGCAATGCCAATATCTTTTCAATGTATGAATCCTGGAGCTCACTCCGGCCAGTATGATCAACAGATTGCCGCACGATTACCTGACAGGTTTTTTAGTACAAGCAAGTGTTAGGCAGCACTTAGATGAGGAATGAATTTTACAACCAAACTTCAAATAGAAATCAACCTCTTTAAGTGAATGGAGCAATAGATATTGCTTCTTCTGTTGATTGTCAATCTGATCCAAAATAAATGGCAAATACTTGGACAGATTGCCAACAGCAATGTTCCCAAGTGCATAGGATGCTGCAGACTTAATCTCCTCAAAAGGTGATTGAAATGATTCAATGACAATGTTCTCAATTTGAACATGATTGCTGAGGTCCTTCCTCCTCCCAATTTCTCCCAGACATAACAAGGCCATATGTTGTTTAGCCTGAGATAAAGATAATACACAATTAGCAGATAAGATATTGTTATTTACATACACAAACCAATCATCCTAATAGACGTTAAAGTTTTGTGAAGCCTATCATGGCTAAAGAATCAATATTCAATAGCAGGTGTTACCAGTTCACTATAGTCATAAAGGCTAAACAATTCACTACAATCGTAGAGGCTAATGCATACTACCAAAGTTTTTAGGGATTACCCAATAATAACCACAGAAAGGTGTGATTAATATACATCAGATCATAAGCCAATAACAAGCATAAATTCAATAATAGTGTTTAATTACAGAAGCAAATGGATCAAGTAATATTCGTCACAGAGGAAACTTAGCATCACAGGAAATTTCAAAATCAAACAATATCTGAATCAAGATCATGTACTATCTGAATTAACAATTGTCTAGTGTAAGGCCCACCACCCTCCTAGATAAAAATGCCCATGAATCACTTCTAAAACACTGATTAGATTACGCCAAAGGGTAGAGACATGACATGGATGAAAATGAGTAAATCTACTGAACAAGAAATACATCCTCTTCAGTGGCAAGACTTACAGAGTTAGTAGTGCTGTCATCTTTCAAAATGCCTTTAAGCATTTCAATTGTAGATGCACACTTCTGGTCACCAGCTGCTAAGCATAGAACAGCAACACACTTCGCAATAGAAGACAGTGCTTGCTTGGCAAGACTACCTGACTGTGATGGCTTAGCAGCAGAAATAAGGGAATCCAACAAAGCATCAAAGCTAGTATTTGCAGACTGAACAAGTGATGCAAAAAACCTCTGAAGAGCCTGTTAACAATATTAACAACATAAGTTAGAAGACACCTAAGAAATCAAGTTCTCAGATCTGGGGGGAAAATACCTGTAGTGCTTGCCCTTGCAAGAGGGCACTCCTGATCAAAACAAGGGCCTGAGGCAAAACCTTATTTCTCACAGCTAAACCAACATTTTGAATGGATTTTCTGTCAACCATTATTGTGCAACAAAGTTCCAATGCAAGAGCGGTCATATGCAAATCCATGTCACTACCACAAAAAAAATACAAGTCAGCACCAGTAGTCGTGGCAGGGCATATGCAGAAGGAAGAAGAATACTGCAAAGAAAAACCTTATAAGGGTTGAAAGTTCTGCAATGATCGTCTCATACGAAGAAGAGCCAATCTGACCACCATATGTGACAACCAAAGAATTTAGAGTTCCCAACGTTGCCTGCCTAAGAGCTCTGTTGGCCTGTCACATAAGAGAGAAATAATGAAGGCTTTATCATGCACTTTGCTACCCAAGCTAATGCTTTTCAGAGAAAATAAAGATCCAATGAAGGCAACAAAGATCCATGCAATATGCAAGTACCTTACGAAGGAAAGCTGTGAGCTCAGAAACAACATGATCCAGGACACACGAGAGATCAATACGAAGAGGTGAATTCGCAATAACTGAAAATGCCTGTAAAGTGAAACAATTTAGGTACCAAAGCAGAATAACATAATGAAAATAATATTAGGTCATAGCATTGAGATGGTTCATGAAAATAAGGAAAAAAATAAAAAAAAAATAGACAACATATTCCCATGCATAAGCAGGTAGCAATATGTATGATTAAATTATTCAATATTAGATATCCTAATCGAATGTCTCAGCATTTGTGTTTTAACATAAAATAAGCCATAAACAAGCATTGCATGATGTTAAATCTCAAAATTAAGTATTGATATCACACGAAGCAGTCAAAAACTTACCTTGACAGCTGTAAGTCTTGTAATTTCATTACCCATCCTATCGACGAGTATGGGAAGGCATGCTGGTAGTTCTCTTTGAAGACCATCACCAAAAGTAGAGACCACCAGACTCATGCAAGATATGGCGCATTCTTTTACCTCCTGGGAGAACATAAATTTGCATAATAAATGAGTGCACCGCAAGCACACAAGAGACGGAGTGGGAGAAGAGAATTTTGCCAAACCTGATCCTGATCTTGATTAGCCAAACGTCCCAGTATAGCATTATAGATTGGACCTATGTATGGCCTAAAATCGACTGAGTTTGTCTGCAACACAAAATAACAGAAATAAATAAAATAAAATAAAAATCAGATAACAGGGTACTTCATGTCTGCAAGACAAGGAATACAATATGACCTCAAGATTTGGACGAAGAACGCGAACTAGCTCTCCGCACACCCGCAAAGCCTCAGCAGTGACTTTATAATATCTATCTCCGATAGCAGATAGTATAGGGGCAGAAAGTGCCTGGAAATTTGATTTGCAATCAGAAGCCACTCCGAAGGTCTTTAAATCCTACAGAACACTGGTAGACTACAGTACCTTGATGTATGGATGAAACACAGATGGCGAGTGTGAAGCCATAACAAGCCTTGTAAATACAAGGGCTTCAATCTTCAGGTTGGAGGTAGAAGACTTGTCCTGTCAAATTGACAATAAGTTAAAAAATGGTTTCACAACAAGTTTATTAGGGGCTGAAAATTTTTGTTCAAAAAAAAATTTAGGGGGTGAAAGTCACTACTAACATTCAAAGCCTTCTCAATCCCAGGAACAAGTGATCCAAAATGATCAGCAAGACAGTCTGGTAATACAACCACAAGCTCCTTCAGTACTGAAAATGCCCCAACCTGGAAAATGTTGGGAATATCATCAGACATACAGTTCCAGAACCATGAGTTGGAGGATAACTGAAGGACTAACCTTTGTCTTGATTGATTTTTCACGTAACTGCCTGTTGATAGACTTGACGACCTTTGGTACCTCTTGCTTCAGCAACCATCGAGGACTGCAAAGCAAAATATAACGATGCATGGGGGCATGAGCCAGAACATGCAATCTAAATGCAGACCTTTTCTGCTAAGCATAGCAACAAAGGCAGAATAAACATTCATATCTAGTGCCCAGTACAGGAGACTGAAATTCCACGTTATAATAAGAACGAACATGCAACCACACCAGTTTTTCTAACTACAGTTCGATGAGACTCACCTGGACTCGTCGATGTCGCCTTGTCCTTTCGTTACATTACCAGTTTGGCGTAACAGCTCAATGAAGGTGTTAAAGATATCCATCTAGAATCAGATAGAAACTTCATAAGATTTAGAAATTAAGACAACTAAAGTTATATATACCAATCTAGTTATGTATTTACCTTTACATTTTCCTCTCTTTCCCGAAATCGTTCAATTAACTTTGGACAAGCCTGCGCAAAACAAAACATATAACTCAAAAAATTCACAGAAAGCATTTCCTTGACAAGTATTGAAAACAAATTATTAAACTCATATTTGTTGCATTTATTTATTAGTGAACTATATCTCAAAAACATTGAAATATGGCATAAATATAATTGTTGATGTCAACAAACCTCTAGATACATCTTCGACAACATTTCAGGACGAGACACTATAATTGCAGATAGGCACTTTGCTGATGCCCTACGGACTTTCCAGCTTGCATCCTCATCATCTGTGTACTCATTTGCACTCTCACTGGGAGAAAATGTTAAAAGTTTTAATTACATGAGCTGGAGCTAATTAATCTGTAGGGAATCCCTGTAAGCATAATAGTGACGTACTCATCATCATCCTCTTCCTGCCCTTCCTCATCAGTATCCTCATCCATGCTGTCAGTGAAATTAGGATCATAGCTCACATATTCCAAAGCAAGATTCAAAATGCCCTCACAATATGGAGATATATCCCTTGGGCACCTGAGCATAAAGCTCTCAAGAGCCTATATGGCAGAAAGAATTAGAGCTAATTCAAAGAACACACTTACAAAACAAATGTTAAAACAAAACAGATTCACACCTGCAAGCTGTATTCACGAAGCTCTTCATCATTTTCAGATGCACTTGTACAATAGCTTATAAGCAGAGGAACAGTTTCAGCAAGGTGTGGCCCAAAACGGTACCCCACAGAACGACTGCATGTCAGAAATGCATAATGTTAGATGAAGCCTCAGTATCTGACAAGATTTGATAGGTTTGTAATCAAAACCCACAGTGGAGGCAAACAAAACATTTACTGCTAACGTAAAGCACATTCAAAGTTATCCAGAAAAACCATATAATTCCAAACATCTGTCAATATTTGGAATATAAAATTTTTAACTCACATATCCCTTACAATTACTAATTGTCGCTAGCCTACAAAATTTTGAGATAAAAAAGTACCTTAGAGAACCAATCATCTGGATATTTGTTCGGGTAATTTCTGATTTTGCACCTCTATTTTTCAGCAACTGGACAACTTGCAAAGTTGCCTTCGCTAACAAATCATCTGATAAACTTGGAGCAAGCGATGCTACAAAACAGAGACAATTTGTGGTTATAAATATCTAGATATGTTTATGAGATCATATCAGATCTAGAAAACATTTGCAAGACTGAAAAGCACAATAAATACAAATCAATCAAATGTGTGTTCACTTACCAATGCAAGAAATAGACTTCTTTCTGACGCTCGCTTGGTTGGAACCCAATTGGGATAAAAGTGCAGTGAGCATATACTCATGATCTTTTGTGATCAAGTTGCCAAATCTATGAAGCACATCCGCCAATATATCAAGACATTCGCATTTAATTTCAGCACCTTTAGCCTGCAAACAGATGAGGGTCACATTTAACTACATGATGAGCCATGCGACAACAAAAACATTTACGTGCTGTGATCAAGAAATGGATACATTCTTACTTGCCGCAATAGGTGGTAAAACTATCATGCAATCCATCTATTCCAAATGTACTAACAAAAAATTAAGAAAGCAGCAAAATACACCAGTAATCGCATTCAATTCGCAGAACTTCAATCTTATTATTATTCTATCTATGAACTTCAAACATTCTCCTTTGAATTAGCTGAGCTGTGAGCATATTCTAATGCAGATTTTTTTGAGCTAAGATTCTGTTGCTAAACAGCTGCATCATACTTGTCTTCAAAGAGCAAACTTGATTATCCTTAGTAACTACATTAACATTACCTTCATTGTAGTGATGTAGTTTATAATATCTAGAGAACTTAAAAGTTTCTGTAGCTGTTTAGCTTGAAAACCTTTATGCTTTACAAGTGGTTCTGAAGAGACATGACCTTTTTATATTAAAAAAAAAAAAAAAAAAGGCAAATCAACACTGCTGCTAACGATGGTCTTTGAATTTGAGCTGTTGGATAATTAAATAGCATCAACATCACAGTTCCACGTTTACTTGCTTATGTTGCTGTCTAAAGTCTAAATGAATGGTCTACGCCTCAGCTCACTTTTGTTGCAATACAAACAGAACATTTAAGCTGAGATAGGAAAAAGTTAAACATTAAACTCATAACTAGAAAGCATTGAAAATCAAAGGTTAACCAGCTCACAGTGAACATTTTGAGTGGTCTAAAAAATACAGGCCTGAAAATGTAAAATTTGGCACTCAAGTAGAAAGCTTACGGTATTGACACCCTTGATGAGTTGTGGGGCAAGAGAAAGCAAAATCTTTTCAGCAAGTGATGGTGTAGTAACTTCTGCAATGATTGTCTTCAGGGCTATACTAGCTGTATCTCGATGCTGGTCCTTTCCATTGATCAATTTATCACAAAGTTTATTGGTCATCTCCACAACCCTGTCCTCACCAACCTTCTTGACGAGTGGAGCCAAGCTACAAAGACATGATTACAAGAGTTAGCCAATACTACAAAATGCAGAAAGCAAGAACTGTGGGAAGAACATAATATAACAACAAATAACAATTTCTCACGCATAAAAGTGCCCACACAATGCAAATACCGAGGCATGACAGTGTGATACATGATACCCAGCAAACACATATCTACTCATTATTATAAAATAAAAGGCTACCTTAATACACCACCGACAGCAATTAAAAACAGTAAGTAGCAACATCAAAATGCTCCCAAATTCTGGCAGCCAGGAGATCTTAGAAATGCATAATTTGCACCCCAATTACCAACAACATTGAGAAATGTGGATTCATTGTTTTATACAAGATTGTTCAAACATAGACTGAAAAATTAAAAAAGAAGTGCCAGGAACAAAGTCATAGTATGAGATGGTATATTATGGATTTGTGGTTAAGGGAGAAATATTTTAAACTAAAAACTGCAGCATACCATTTAACAGCTAAACCAGAAACATCTCCCGAAGCATCCTCCAGTTGTTGAAGAACAGTAACTGTTAACTTCGGCTCAAGGTCTTGATCAGCTTTGAAGCTTTCTTTATTCAATTCACTAAGCAGATCTGATGTTGCCATATATCTGTAGTCTTTATCTTTCCCTGTCATCTGTACGGGCATTTAACAAAGTCCTTTAGAAGTCAAAGATGATGCATAGTGGAACCCAACTTCATGCAAATTAGTTTAGGGGTTACCTTTTCCAAGATGTTGGTTATGTTTAAATTTGCCATTTTAGCAAGCCTTTACCAGAGCACACACTTCAGAGAATTCAACAAAGTCCTGCAGGAAAACAAAATAGGTAATGAGACTACTTTTATAGCAGATACGCATTGTTGAGTTTTCAATTGCTGGTATATGTATAAAGCACTTAGCAGAGGCAGGAAAGAGTAAACAATGGTTATGATATGAACCTAATATTTTTTTCTGCAGGAAATCCTAACAGGGTATCAATCATTTAATTCCACAGTCATGCTCAGCAGACAGAAAAAGGGATGCAATTCATGGCTCAAAGGTGTATCATTACAATGGAGTACCGTTACTAGTACCAAATAATATCATTACAGTGGCAACTTAAATTTTAATTATTATTATACGATGAAATAAAGCAGCTAAATTATACTGTGTGCACTCACCGCAAAAGAAGGAAAATATACTATGCATGAAGTAAAAGATAAACAAGACAATGACACTTGTCCGTTTGTAGATAGGCAGCAGGCAAACAACAAAATTAATATAGGCACAAATATGCAGTAAGCAAGTGATAACGCCATACATAACACTGTCCAATGTTACTACATGGGAGTAGATAGAATTCCTAGTGCCACGCAACTAAATTGTAAGAGGAACAAATACAAACTAACTGATTTGGCCACCTAACACCAAACACAGAAGCAACAAAAAGAACGTGGAGGACAAACAGAACCCATAAAATAATTTGTGGAAAGTGAACTGCAACTGATCTAGGGTACCAAAACGTATTCTATTGAGCCGAGCCAATAATGCTGATCTCCCACAATGATGAACAACACCTGATCGAACCATGGATGGATTAGATTGAACTGCACTAGTAGCGCACGGCATCACGCAGCACTCAAATCCACAACTAACTGTATGCAGCAAGACTTAGATTCAACTGAAACGAGAATGCGATGAGCACCCTCGTAGCACAAGGGCATCCATCCAGACGAGCGAGCTAGGGTTACTCACTCGAAAGCAGAGAAATCAGTGTACGAGCGGTCGGATCTCCCGCTCCGCTCTACTCCACTCCACCCGAGCGACGGTGGAGCGGGGCTTCGGCGGAGGGAGGCGCGGCGGTTGCAGCGAGGATCCGGCACCGGCGGGCGGCGGGCGGCGGCGGGCGGGGATGGGAGGAGGCCGACGGGCGACGGCGGTGTGCTCGGCGCCTCGGCTGCACTAGGGAACTCGCGACCCTTGGGGTCTGGGCTTAAGAGGAGCCTTGGTTGGAAGGTGATGAGACGACAGACGAGACTATGGGCCACAAGACTAGAGGTCCATTCAGCCCACATGGGCTGGGTGTTATGGGATTCAGTAGAGGCCCATCCGCCCATAACATGCCATCCAGGACTTCTTTTTTTATGTCGTGCTCGGGAGAAAAATGTCTCCCAGCTTCTCAGCTTCTCTCCTATCTCTGATCCGCGGCACCGCCGCTCCCGCTCGCGGTGAGGCGTCAACGGTCAACCCCCATCTTCGACGTCGGTGGACTCCCTAGCCGGTGGATCGACGCAGCAACTTCTTGGTTCTCTGGAGACATGTAAGCCGAGCTAGACCTAGCAACGGCTCCCTGGCGACCTTCGGCGTCTTGGAGTGAACAATTCTGTCCAAGCAAGTAAGCAACTCATGTACTCGCCAATTCTTGCTCGGATGGTTCCAAAGGTTCTGCCTTTGCTGAAAACTTTGCGTAGAGATGCGTGTTAATTCTTTGCCATGTTGGTGCCAAGGATTCTTGCTTTATGACTGACGACCCTAGGGTGTTCGATGCAATGCTTAGCTGAGAGCGCTATGCCTCTACTTGAGTTGTTCACTAGTCATTGAACAAGTCCATGACAGATTGTTCCATGTGTGTAGCGTTAGAGACAAGATGCTTGCTTGTAAATCGCCAGTGTTTTCTGGACACTGTTCTTTTTGTGTGGCCGAAATCTAAACTTACGGCAAATTTGCCCTTTTCAGTACTGAAGATTTTCCATCCACTCTATTGACGCTAATGGAGTCTGGTAGCCCAGTTTCGAAGAAATCACGATTGTTCCACTCAGCAGATTGTGAAATGGAGGAAGTGCCTTCCAATGCAGCGGGCATGAATCAGAGTTTGCATTGGACGCAGTGGCAAATTCTGGACTCCATTCTCCCAACCGGTGGTTTTGCACATTCCTACGGCCTTGAAGCTGCTATGCAATCTCGCGTGGTGAACAACCAGGAAGACTTGAAGTCATTTGTCATCCAGGTCCTAGACAACAGTGGCAGCCTACTGCTTCCTTTCGTATACTGTGCTAGCAAGTCCCCTGATGAAGCGGCATGGGTCAAGTTGGATCAGTTGCTGGAAGCTACGCTGACAAACGAGGTTGCGAGGAAAGCGAGTACATCTCAAGGCTCTGCTCTGCTGAGGGTGGCTGCGTCTGTCTTCACTGAGATTCAAGCGCTCCAGGATCTCCGGCGGACATTCCTTGGTTCTAAGAGCGTGTCATTTCACCACGCGCCTATATTTGGGTTGATATGTGGGCTTGTTGGATTCGACAGTGAGACAGCGCAGCGAGCTTACATGTTTGTGACAATGAGGGATGTGTTCTCTGCTGCGACTAGACTCAATTTGATCGGACCGCTGGCTGCTTCAGTGCTGCAGCACCAGGTTGCACCAGATGCCGAAAGGATGATGCAGAAATGGAGGGACCGTGATGTCTCTGAGGCATCGCAGACTGCCCCACTGCTTGATGCGTTGCAGGGCTGCCATGCCTACATGTTCTCCAGGCTGTTTTGCTCATGATGAGAATAATATATTTGAATAATCTTCGAGCATACACACAATTTCTAGATTAGATGCTCCGGTCATGCTTCGATGCTTTTCTGATAAATGTCTGTTACATTTTGAGTTACTCTGCATCAGACCTCTTCAATGAATTTTCCATCAGTGATTGGATGTATTAAGACTTTCAGTTGTGCTTAAGTTGTTGTCTGATATTGATGCATATAATAATCTGCAGCATAGTATACAAACACTGGCATCAGATATATGGAACAGATGTATAGCATAGTATTGATGCATAGCAGTTCTTTAATTCTACAGCATATATGGCAATATATGTATCCCTGGACAACTCTGGCAGCCTTCCATGGCCATGTCTCCAAGTGATTTCTGTACGTTTAAGTTGTTACCTAATATTGATGCATATATAATAATAATCTACTCACTAATCTACAGCATAGTGCTAGTAGACAAGAGGCCAACCAGGTCCATTTTATGCTATTCTAGATCACAGAACTCAACATGAACACGTGAATGCCTGGCACACCCAACAAGATGTCTAGATGCCCTTATTCTGTATTTCTGTTTAACTTCTGCTTCTTTCAAGTTACTGAAATGAATACGCAATTTACTGTATTCTTGCTGCAGGATTAACTTGACAGAGGACAAGGACAACTGCCTTCTCAAAAACGAAAAATAGCATCAGGTGATTACAAGAATCCCAGGGACAGATTCATTATGCCTCATACTGAGTTACTGACCCTCGTTATTTTCATGCGAACTTGTGCAACAAAGACAAAATAATGCATCATTAATATTCGGTGTGTACCCTCTCTCCCATCTTAGCAATCATCGTTTCTTCATATTCAGCGCGTATACAACAAAAACATTTGCATGTCAAGTGTTACATACAAAGAACACACTATTATTTTTTTGTTCCATGATGATACAAAGTGCCACAACAGTTGCTCGTCTTGAAGCTCCGTTCTAGGATCCCTGCGGTGCTGCAGCTTGCTTAGCTTCAAGGGACTTCTCATAATCCTCAATGGATTTGAACAGCTGTGAGAAGTTTCCCTTGCCAAACCCGCCACAGCCACCTTTCTGGTATTCTTGCCCCTTCTCATCCTTCTCCATGCACCCGATCCTTTGGATGATCTCCAAGAACAACGTTGGCCTGAATGACATAGCTGATCCAATTAGATTTTGGATTGCATAGACGTCAAAGGATATAACCAAGGTATTGACACTAGAATAAAATCTTCAAAATTAAGTGCAGAGTAACACGATGCTAATGGATTGTCGTGCATCATGTAATCAGTTGGGACTTGGGAGCCCAAATAGATACACAGGATGCAAAAAGGATCCTCTTTTTGTCTGTCACGATCTTCATAAAGATGCATCATGCATGGAGGCAAAAAAAAAGAGAGTTGCATACCTTTGTACTGTATATTCTATATGCTTGCAATCCTGAATTAGCTGATTACCTATCCTGAAATTGTTCCTTTGCAATTCTACATGCATCATGCACTGCAATAAAGGTGAGAAAGATAACGATTTTACCTGTCCCCCACTGGCTTGGTGAAGATTTGGAGCAGCACGCCCTGGTCATCCCTGTCCACCAGCACCCCTAGTTCCTGGCACTCCTTAATCTGCGCCTCAGTGAGCACGTCCCCGGCGCGCCGCCTCACGCCGTCGTAGTAGTTGGGCGGTGGAGGCGCCATGAACTCGAATCCGCCCATGGCCGAGCGCGCCTGCATCTCCCTGAGCGTCCTGAGCACGTCGTCGCTGGCCAGCGCCATGTGCTGCACGCCGGGGCCGCCGTGGTGGTCCAAGTACGTCTGTATCTGGCTGCGGCGCTTGGTGCCGTGCACCGGCTCGTTGAGTGGGAGCAGCACGTTCTCCGCGTTGTTGGCGAGCACCATCGAGTTGAGCCCGCTCTCCGCGGTGCCCACGTCCTCGGCCGTGAACTCGGCGAACTCGTGGAACCCCGTGAACCCGGCGAAGTAGGCGGCCACCGGCGCCAGCTCCGGCACGTTGCCGACGATGTGGTCGAACCTCCTCAGCCCGTAGTCCACGGCGCCGGGGCAGCTGACGCCCTCGAACCCCGGCAGGAAGGGCGCATCCGCGTCGTCCGGGTAGCTCACGTACCGCAGCACGACGTCGCCGTAGAGCTCGACCTCGGCGAGGCGGAAGCCGAGTCCGAGCTCGACGGGCTCGAACGCCGGGCGCGCCCCGCCGCGACGCTGGCGCGGAAGGCGTCCTCGGCGTCGGCGACGCGGAGCGCGACGGCGCGCACCGCGAGGCCGTGGTCGGCCGCGAAGCGCCCGCGGCGGGCGCGGAGAAGGACGGCAGCGAGGCGGTGGCGGCGTCGGCGCCGTGCGCGTAGGGCGCCGTGAAGAGGAACGCGAGGGCGCCCGAGCGGAGCAGCAGCGACGCGTGCGCGGTGTTCCCCGTGGAGAGGTCGGACCGCGCGGCGAGCGGCGCGCCCAGCCCGAAGGAGAAGCGGCCCGCGGCCGAGGCCGCGTCGGCGCACCAGAGCTCCACGTGGTGGAACGCGAGCGTGTGGAAGCGGTCGGAACGCGGGTTCACGCGGACGAAGTTGCGGTGGCCCACGAGGCGGTACGCCGCCTGCTCCGCTGATGCAGCCGCCACCACGGCGCCGGTTGCGGCGGCGGTGGGGGTTGGGGGCATTGTGCTTGGCTCTCGGAGGGCGTGGCGGCGTGGCGGCCTCCGCAGCTCGAGTTGCAGCAGGTGCGCTTGGCTGACTGGTGGGTGACCCTGGGGATGAGGGGTCACTGGGGTAAATAAAGGGTGGTGATGGGGCCGCGTGGCCAGAGAATTCTGTGGTGGCGGATGTGATTTGTCTTCTGTGTTTGTTGGTGAGTGGCTTGGCTTGATGAAGTTGCTGACTGGCCTAGGGCACCAACAGCCTTGTACAGTAGAAAATGGGGGGACGAAATTAGAAATGTTGTGGTTAGTATTTTTGTGGAGTCACCAACAAGAAAAGTGTGGAGTTTTATTTTTCTTGCTATTGTGTAATCTAAATTACAGCTTGTTTAGATGTACTCATATTTATCTTGATCCATGTTTATTGAAGAGAATTGGAATGGAAATTACTAGTTAATAATTCATTCCAATCCGCCTGAATACATGTGGTTTGAAGTAGATATGAAAGTAGTCAGACAAAAGCTTAGGTGCTAGGCACATGGTAACAGTATCGTTACAAGAATGCTAAGAAGGGCCACCGGATTGGACCAGTCGTCCAGATAACCTTGAAATTCCTACTTAATAGAAAAGAAACAATATCATTTGAATTTACGATGATCTACCAAATTTAAAGGTTCTTTTTAGATCCATTAGTTGCTAATAATTTTCTAGGTAATAGTTTGTAGCTAATATTACCTAGTATTTATTGTATTGGCTATGTTCTCTTTGGTTGATTTGGAGCTTGTTTAGATCTAGAGAGCTAATAGTTAGCTGCTAACGATTTCTTTCTTTGGATCCAAATAGGTTCAGCAAATTGTCAGTTGAATGGCTACTAATAATTTGCTTATTTGGCGCATAGATGACCGGGGATCCCGATGATTCTGGAATCGGATTGTCATTCGTGGTTTCCAAACTCAATGTGAACACCCTTGATCAATCGTCGATTGGCAACTCATCGAAGAGGCGCGCGAGGTTGGGAGCCACTTGAGGAGGATTGGTTTTTCTTAGATTAGTAGAGTTCAGAATAATCTGGCGTAGTTTGCTATTAGGTCTAGGGAGTTTCAAGTGTTTTCTTCTTCTTTGTCCGGCGTGGACTACCGGTCTTTCTTGTAAAGACATTATTTAAGCCTTAGTAAAGTATCCGTCTCAAAAAAGAATGCCAAATAACTATTAGCTAGTTTGTCCAACTAGTAAGATAGTTATTAGTTGGCGTATGCTAACAATTAGCTAAACAGTTACCTGGATCTGTTTGGATCTAAAGAAGCTAATTATTACTAGCTAACTATTAGCTCTGTGGAGTCAAACAGACCCTAATATAATAAATACTCCCCCATCCAACAAACTATCCTAAGCAAACCATTTCAAGCTTGATTAAAATTAAAAGAATATCAACATTTATGGACCATGGACCAAAGGTATAATATGAAAATATGCGTTAGCTATTTTTAATAAACTTAGTCAGATTAATGGTTTATGTTAAGTTAAAACTAAAATTTCAGTTATTTTGCGGCAGAGGAGCAGTAATTTTAGAATAATAAATTAAAGGTAATAAGTTAATTTCCATATGATTTGTAATGAGAAATACCAAACTAAAGAGTCCATGTAAGATACATAATTATTAAAGGAATAAATAAATAAAAACTATGAAAAAATTACCCCCCCTCCATTATAAATTGTAAGATGCTTTAGTTTTTGTTATGCACTTAGATATATATATACTATGTCTATATGCATAGTAAAAATATTGTATTATAAAGCATGCTATAATTTGGAAGGAGGGGAGTTGTAGTTTAGCCTCCAAAAGGGCTCGGAAGAAAAATGCCTAGATAAATAGTACATGTAGATTACATTACCACATCGTCCCAACAAATAAAAAGAAATGAGAATATGTTTTTTTATGTCGATCAATCTCAAAATTACGAGGCTTAGAGAAAAATAGTATCAACAATGTATCTCTAGATAGGATTGTTATGAAGTACTCCCTCTCTCCCTATTTAATTGTCGTTTTTAGATGTTCGTGCCATAAGTTTAATTTAATTTGTAGAAAATACATGTAATATTTATATCTATAAATAAGTTTGTTAAAAAACTAGAACCAAAGATCTTTTCGATGATACTAATTATGATATCAATCGATGATATTTACTATTATCGGCGGCTATTTCTCGGGAAGCAATGGCGGCGCTTAAAAAGGGATGGAGGGAGTATATTGCATAATGATACTTTTGATCGGGTACCTACAACTCAGTTATCATTATCATGGGGAGTTGTCTCATGACTACGCGCCCAACTTTTAGCCACTCGCGCCTTGTTCAGATTGCAATTTTATGCAATCTGAGCAACTAATAAGACTTTCGTTTGTATTTGGCAAATATTATCTAATCGTGACTTAACTAAACTTAAAACATTCGTCTCATAATTTATAATCAAACTATGTAATTAGTTATTTTTTTTACTTATATTTAATACTCCATGCATATGGGTACAAATTGATGTGATAAAGAGAGTAAAAAAAACTTACGAAAGTAGGTGATTCTAAATAAAGCCTCCGTGTACTTTGGAAGAACCCGATTGGGAATCGGCACAGGTGAGTGTGCATGTTGTTTCTCCCAGAACAGCGGGTGTATAAGTCAAAATCATGTGCAACAATACAAGCGATACGAGTACGACGTGTCATCCCTACACTATGGTAGGAGTAGACTGTGAAGGAGATGGACAACTACAATAGTGTCCTTTCGCAAATGTACTGTCACTGTAGTGCTACTGGCTCTATTCCACTCAACAAGCGCTATTGTAGTGACATTACTCCTATAGCACACTATTTCACCAACTTTACTCCCTCCGTTCAACAAATAAATGCTCTTATTTGACTTCCATAATTTTGGTTTGACCATTTATCTTATTTTAATTTTTTATACAAATAATAAAAATAAATAAATTATTATAAAAATATATCTAATGATAAAATAAGTCATAACAAAACAAATAATATTTATTAAAATTTTTTAAATAAGATGAATGGTCAAATCGAAATTATAAAAGTCAAATAATAGCATTTATTTATGGGACGGAGGGAGTAGCACGCAAGACCATGCAACATCACTGTCCTCTCTTGTCAGGTAATCGCTCGTGTTGTCGCCTGATTAAAGCAGTGTTGTCCTTGGTAATCTTTGGAGAGTAAAATGCATGAATAGTCTATTAACTTGTAACGCCAGATCGATTTGGTCCATCAGATTTGAAAATGCATTTTGGGTCCATAACCTTGATTTGTGGTGCATCAATGGTCCGGATGACGTCATCACAAGTTTTTTGTCTACGTGGACGCCCACCGTGGCGGTGAGGAACGTGTTCTGGCGCTTGGAGGCGGTCTTTTCACAAAAACCCCCCGAATCATGCGGTAGAGTAGTAGACACGTGCGTTCATGCATGCGGTGCGGCACTTGCGATCATCGGCTAGCTTAGCTTAGCTAGGTGAGCCGGCACGCCGCCGCTTCCACGCGGGAGACGGAGTAGAGCGGTTTGCGGTGCCAGCAGAAGAAGAAGGCCTAGCCATGGACGTCGTGGGCCACCTGGCACGCGTAGTCCACGCCGGCACCGGCGCCGCCCCACCCGCAGCTCTGCAGCAGCTTCCACGCCTCCATCATCCCCAGCGTAGCCGAGCCCAACGCGCTCCATCCCGGCGGCCTCCATCCTCCTCGCCCACCGCGCTGGCCATCGGCCTCGAAGAGGTGGCCCTCTGGCCGAAGGCCGGTAGGGCGCACGAGAGGGTCGATGGGCGATCTTGATTTAACTCCTCCACGGTGTTCGACCGCCCGTCGTGCACTGAGCACTTTTTGCGCGCACAATCGACAATGACCTATACTCCCTCCATAAAAAAATATCGGCGTAGTAGTTGGCGCCTCCTCGACCGCTCGGGAACGCGCGCGTTGTACCACCACCATGATAAATATATAAATTATTATTAAAAATAGATGGAGAGCACCGCCGACGATGAGTTCGGAAAATGTTGAGCTCCGCTCAGTTACAAAACATATTCAACGGTGATCGCAAATGCCGCCGGGGCGTGGCCCCTGCCTTTGCCGGCGGTGTCGCTTGGCCGCTAGAAGGCGGTGCGGCTACGCCCGACGCCGACGGCCAGCGCCTCGCCGGACCGCACGCGGAGGACGTTCGTTCGAGAGAGACGGAGGAGAGCGGCGAGAGGACCTATCCAAACCTTTTTGCGAATATACGGCGTCCCCAACAAAGATCACGCGTCGTCGCCCATGAGCTCCTCGCCACCTCAGCTGCCACGGTGGGCAGTCCACGTAGACAAAAAACTTGTGATGACGTCATCTGGACTATTGATGCACCACAAATCAAGGTTATGGACCCAAAAATGCATTTTCAAACCTGATGGACCAAATCGACACAGCATTACAAGTTAATGGACTATTTATGCATTTTACTCATCTTTGGATTACCAAGCTTAGGCCTTGGGAAACATTCCACTTCTACTCCCTCATATAGGAAATACTAGTCGTTTAGTACATAATCACTCATACCAAGGAGTGATTAATTGGGGTGTATTTTTCCTGCTTTGCCCTTATTAAATAGTGCAGCGCGTGCTTTGTTTACAACAATTGTGCGTAGCTCGATTGGTTCTTTCTCCACCGGCCGAGGCTAACCGTCGCCGGTTCGAATCCCTGTGGCGCAGTTTTTTTTATGGCTTACCTGCTTGTGGACGCGGCGGCGGAGTAAATGCTTCGGTGTGCATCGATCGATGAAGGGCAAGACCGTCCAAATTATCGGCTGCTTCTCCAAACGACTAGAATTAGCGTGTTTGGGTTGAGAGCCAGAACGACTTGAAAAAACAATACGGAGGGAGTACTTAATAAAATATATGTAGCCCATGTTCTGAAAAAAAAAATCAACCGTTTCAGCGGCCTTTTCGCCAATAGCAGAAAAAATAGGTAAGGCATTATGAATCTCTGGTGCAGACGATGTGGCCTTTTGTGGCGACCAATAGCAGAACAAATAGAATGCTTTATACCCATCGGTCAATCTCTCTCGCCTAGAACTGAAAAATTGTAGTTTCAACGGCCTTTTCGCCACAAATCTTGAGTTGTTCCAATCGTCGGGATGGAGCTGTCTGCTCGGAAGTCGGAACACATGGCCTGTGATTCTGTGAAATGAAATCCCTTATTTACCAGGCAACATAAAACATGTCAAGTACCATAAGTAAACAAAGGAACATGCGTGAAGCAGTTTTAGGATGTGATGCTACTACTTACACGTGGGAATCCAAAATGTTTGCGTTGCTCGATGTGGATAAGCAGCGGATGGCTCAGACTCGATCGAGAGGCCATATGCATCCGATCTGTGCGCAAGTGCGACATGCTGCACAGTTCCATACTTCCATGTTTGACCGTCTCTGCTCAGTGCTCAGCCAGAGCCTTAACGTCTCGTCCTTGCAAAACTCTGCACTCTTCGCGCACGTAATCTGAGTCACCGTGCACATCCGCGAGTGCCAAAGAAACACTCAACATCACAGATGCCAAGTTGATCAACACACTGTAGCAAGAAGCAAACAAAATAGCATTGAGCTTGGCAAGATGTACTACAAAACAGCCTTACATGTACTGTGTATTAGAGAGCACCCTCTAAAAGTTGAAACAAATCTATAATCTATAAACAAATTAATGGGCCTACCATACAATCCAAAATTATTTATTTATAATTATAAATTTCTTATTACTCAAATAACATGAGTTTAAATATATTTATATTTAAATTGTTGGGCACTCTCTTTGATAGAGAGCACCCTCCAAAAATAATCGTATGCTGCTTAGTGTTGCGAGCACACGGTATTCTTTAGGGTCTGTTTGGCAGAACTCCGGCTTCAGCTAAAACAACTTTAGCTGTGGCTTCACATGTGGAGCAGATTCATGAGGGAGCTGAAGGGCGTGATTGGTTGCCATCCCTGGACAGTCTGGCCTGCATCCGAGAGCCTGGCCCCGGCAAGCCAGGTTCCCTGCATGCATGTCCAGTTGATTGGCTCACGTTTCTGTTCGTCCTGGCTCAGCACAAAACTTTGATTGGTTGGCTTGCTTGCTTCTATTTCCTGCATGCGCCTAGAGACAGACCAACGAGCGTTGTGCGCGCATCAGCCAGGCCCGCCGGAAACGGATTCCGATTTCGTTTCCGCACAGCCAGGCCCAGCGGCTAGTGGTGCATCCATGCAGCCAGGCCCAAACGTGAATCCAGGCATCCAAACATGCAGATCCTGCATCCCATTGGCCAGGCTGGGTTGTATGCGGGCAACCAATCACGCCTCGTTTTCGTGGTCCGTTTGACAAAACAGCTCCTACTAATAGTAGAAAAGATGAAATGTCCATACTATCCTTAGTTTTTTCTTTTTTCTTTTAATTTTATTTTCCTTCCCGGTTTCTTCCTTATCCCTTAGTTTTACCCTTTTTTTATTTTTTCTATTCTTTTCTTTTCCTTCTCGGTTCCTCCTACCTTATCCGTTCAGAAGCGCTGCACGGGACCACATCTCGTCTTTCAACACGCCGCACGCTCCACTGCTTGCCCTCACCAATACTCCTGCAGCCTGCGAGGTCTTGGACAGCCGTGCCCCTGCGCGCCGGCACCCAGCAGCCGCGCGTGGCTCGCGCACGCCGGCCATGTCCAAGCCCGGGCTGCGTCCACGCCACCGCCGTGTTAGAGCCTGAGGGCGCACTGCCGCCGCCAGCTGCAGCTTGGAGGAGCCCATGGGCGCACCGCAGTGGCCGTCGCTGCCCGAGGGCAAAGCGGAACAAGGCCACGCGCTGGGCCAACGAACCAGAAGGAGCCGCGCGAAGCTCGTTTTTTCAGCTCCAGGTGCGCGTTCTAGCTCCAGTCAGCGGGTTTTGCGGGGCTCTTCTGGTGGAGCTGTTGCTGGTGACCCCGTTTGGCACCAGGAGCTGAAAAATAGCTCCAGGAGCCGCGGTAGAATCCCTACCAAAAGGGCCCCTTAGTAAAAGGCGAAAGAATAGTTTGCTTTGTGCTTACCACACAGCTGCGTGAATTGAAACAAAGCAGCTGCCCACCTATAAATGCATTCGACTCTGCTCAGCTAGGCAAAGTGAGCGATTTGGGACTAATGGCAGTTCTTATTTGTCACTCCTCTGCCGCCTGTCGGAAACCTACCTGTCTACTAGTCGCGGCCCAAACTTGAAAAACTTGGGAATTGCTAACGGACCGGCTCTCCGGACTAGGCCCATGAAACACATCCATTTAATCTGTTAAGGCCCACAAGGCCCAGACCAGGTTGGATCTCTTCCCCCGTTCACTTCCCCTCTCTGCCCTCCGCCTCATTTCAAAATCCCGCTGCCTCCGCCACCGTCTCCCGTCGGGGCCTCGTCACCTCCTCTCCTCTTTCCATTTCCGTTCCTCGGCGCCCCCGATCCCTAAACCCTACCTACCCCAAACCCTCGGCGGCGGCGGCGTTGGTGGCGGAGACTGTTGGGTTTCCTTGTAGCATCCGTCATCGTCATGGGCTGCTTCCTTTCCTGCTTCCGCGGCGGCTCCGGCCCGTCCGGCGATCTCCGCGTGAGCAAATCCACCTGCGACATCTCAATTCCTCGCGGCTCTCCATTTTTTTTCCTCCGGTTTGGATCTGGTGCGGGTGGTGGTGGCGAGATGTGATTCCGTTTGCATGTTTGCTTTGTTCAGGACCCGCTCGTGAGGGAGAACTGCCTCGGGGACGCCTTCCTGAACGACGAGAAAAGTACGTTTGATATTTCGCCATGCCCAAATTTGGTGTTCCGATTAGTTTTGAGGCCCGTCAGGAAATTGTTGGTTTTATTGTGCGATTTTGTCCTTTCAGAGTTTGATGAAGTGACTGCGAAGTTGGATGTCGAGGCAGCTAATGGCAACGGAGTCGACGAGGAGCTTCGGAGGGAGGTACTGATCAGTGTTCTCTAATGTGTTTGCTGCTAGCCGTGTAAAATCGTATTTGAGTAATTGAGTTTAGTCCTTTGGAGGAGAGCAGTGCTGAAACTCTTTACTATTACCGATTGTTGTCCGATAGGTTTTAGGTGTTCAATTCAGGTTTATGATGATTTTACAGCATGCTATACATCACCTGCACTAGAATGGCTACTACAAGCATTCCCTGCAAGTTGATTATCATGCAGAATGTTCGAAGAAATGTGTAATGTGTGATTTAGGTTTAGTTGGTAGGTGACGATGGCTGGACCAAAGTTATGCCCCTGTTTGACTCTTGATTGCTGGCCACCATTTTTCTCATATTATAAGCTGCACCAAGAAGACAACGTTTGCCGATAAAAAACATAGTGTTTGTGAATTTTTCTGAAGCTGGAATTCCTGCTACAGTTAAACTGGCACTTACCTAGTAGAAGCGCAGCCTATAAGTGTTTTTTTTAGACATGCATATAGAAACTGATCAAAAGTTCAAAACACTATTTTTAGTATAAACCCTTCGTCTTAAGACTGAATGTAGGACATGCTCCACTGGAGGTGATTGCCTCACCATTCAAATGACTGGATAATTTACATAGGTTAATTTTTTTTCATGTGTGCCTACACTTATGTCCACAGTCCACATTCAATTAAATTTCAAAAAAGAACTGCCGAGGCATTGTGAAAATATAACAAGATTTCACGTGTTTATTGCACATCAATACATATTTCCTTTTGAGAATATCTGTTCCTATATATATGTGAGATAGGTACCCGAGACCTAATGGTATTGTTATCTTAAGATGATCTGTTCTACTGGTTGTGACTTGTGAACTTGTGGCTTATGATTATATGGTCAAAATGCCTTTAAGTATTTATCAATGATCAACTTTATTTATTAGGTTATGCACAATCATTGTTATCTTTCAGCTTTTGCAATTCTGTTGTATCTTGAAGCCTCATGAAAATTGCTTCATATACACTACATAATAGTGGCTAACTTTACTAAAACACGCTTTTATGTAATTCCTTGACAAGCAGGCCAATTATCTGAAATCATGTGGCACAATATCACAAACCCCACCAGAAATTGTAGCTTCAATCCCAATCAATTCAGATGTTGCTAATGAGGTAAGAATCTTTCTTCTGCAAGCTTGTCCTAAAACTCACCATCTGATTTTTTTTTTGTGGGGGGCTTACAGCACGACGAGACATCAACACATCATCTTAAGTCTGAATGTAGGGCATGCTCCAGTGGACGTGATTGCCTCACCATTCAAACGACCTGATAATTTACATATGCTATTTTTTCCCTTGTGTGCCTACACCCGTGTTCACAATAAAATAAATTTCAGCTTATGAAAAAAAAGCGCTGAGGCATTGTGAGAACATTTTGGTAATGAAATCAGGTGGGGATCAATCCACCCCTAAGAATTATATAAAAAAAGCATAACAAGATTTCACGTGTTCATTGCATATGGATACATATTTCTTTTTGAGAATACATGCTCCTTTTTATATGTGAGATAGGTACCTGGGACCTAATCGTATTGTTATCTTAAGATGATTTTGTCTACTGGTTGTGATTGCGAACTTGCGGCTTACGACTTTTATATGAAAAAGACCTTTAAATGTTTATCAAAGATCAACTTTGTTTATGTGTATATAGGTTAATATGCATAATCACTATTATCTTTCAGCTTTTCCGTTGTGTTTTGAAGCCTCATGAAAATTACTTCATATACACTACATGAAAATCGCTAATCTCGTTAAAATGTGCTTTTATTGAATTCCATGAACAAACAGGCAAATGACCTTAAATCATGTGGTTCAATATCACAAACCCCACCGGAAATTCTGGATTCAATCCCAATCAATTCCGAAGATGCCGATGAGGTAAGAATCTTTCATCTGCAAGCTTGTCCTAAAATTCGCCATCTTAATTCATTTTTTTGGCTTACAGTGCAGTGAGACACCAACCAATGTGCAGGTGATGAAAGATGCAGCACTAATTGAAGAGAACTCATCTGAATTGTAAGTAACCACTTCCATTCCTTTCATGAGAGGTTCCCTGTGGACTAGTATATTTACTATGGATTATAATTCAGAGCCTTCTTTATTTCAATTTTTCAATGCAGGCTCAACTCTGATGAGCATGATGTATTGAGACATGAGCAGGACATTGATGAAGGTACTTTGAGGGTGGGATCAGAAACTCAGTCATCCTTAGAGGACAAGCCTTTATGTCAGAATGTTAGAGATCAAAGCACTGATTCTACTGATTCACCTTTCCCAACCCCCTTGGTCATCAGGGGTGATATTCAGACTCCTGGAACTGTATATACTACTGCTTATAAGGAGACTTTGAAGCCTGGAAAGCGTACGAGGGCTAGCAGACAGTTCATCTACCCTGTTCTGCGACCCATCGAGAACAAGATGCAGTGGATGGAGCTAAAAGCTGAATCACCTGTGCTATCATCCAATCCTCCGAAAAGAAGAAATCTGAGCACAGATTCCAGTGAGAAGACTCAGCAGATGCTTGCAAGTTCGACAGTTACCGAGACCAAATCTTCAGAATATGTATCCTTCCCAATTTATGACAACTGTGCAGCACAGAATGAAGTGGCGTCACCTGATGAACCCAAGGGTCAGAATGTCAACCAACAGCAGTATGAAGGTGAAGAGTCATCGGAGCAAAGTTCAGAATATGGGAAGCCTGGAGTCACAAGCTTGTCTCATTGGCTCAAGCCATCGTCTGCAGATGACGAGAGCAGCAGCAGCCCTGATGATGGCAACTTTGGGAAGGAGACATGGTATGAGGCGAGCGCCTCCGATGTGCCTATCTTTCCTGCGTTTGGTTTGAACTGGGAAACCGACAACCCGACTCCTGTCTTGCCCAAGCCATGGGACGGCAACGGCATCCCAAATACCACAACCAAATATAAGGAGGTAAATGTACTCCTATATGCTTGCATATGCTCTCTTGCCTTGCAAATTTTGCCGTAGGTGTGACTTGTGAGCGACAGTTTTTATGTAGTCTGACTGATGTTTCCCTGTTGTCAGGACCAGAAGGTCAGCTGGCACGCCACACCGTTCGAAGAAAGGCTGATGAAGGTTCTGTCCGACGAAAAACCTCTCCATGAAAGGTTTGTCTGTTACAACCCTGCTTACATATATACCTGTCTGTACAGAGTGCTGTCCGCGGAGTTGCAGTTTTGAGTTTGATCTGCTGGACGAAGTCACATATACTGTATGTTTACTAATACCTGCATGCTGGTCCCTTTTCGCTCGCAG
Source organism: Chrysopogon serrulatus (assembly GCA_015844335.1). Taxonomy (NCBI): domain Eukaryota; kingdom Viridiplantae; phylum Streptophyta; class Magnoliopsida; order Poales; family Poaceae; genus Chrysopogon; species Chrysopogon serrulatus. Next base: position 39,692 of record JADLZL010006209.1, on the reverse strand, counting down.
GGAAATCAGTGGGAAGCTTATCCACCTCGAGGAAAGCGCCGAGTAGCCTTGAGCCTTGCAAGGTGGAGACGCCCGTCCGTGTCCGTCCTCGGCATCATGAACCGTCTGAGAATGGTCCAGGTGCCGGCCAACCCACCATATGAACTCCCTGCCGAGTGCCGATACCGTCTGTCCCCGTTTTTCAACCGCTTGTCGTCTGTGTAAATAGAGTTTTGAGTGTCTGTTGAAATGCATTCTTTCGAACTCTATCCCGCGCGCGCGTCGCTGCGTAAACCGGCCGGGGACCAGCCCTTGGCTGTCAACCGCGTGTAGTTTTGCCCCATTGCTGAATTATACTATGTTGTAGTGTGACCACATCTCGGCTTTGGATTGGCGTGTGTGGGCGTGTGGTGTCAATAATCAAAGAAGAGTACTCAATGCATAGTCTCAGAGATAAACTTGGTCAGGTTTTCTTCAGTAACAACATGCACATTCAAAAACCTGAGCGGTTGTTTTCGTTGCCTCCTCGATCCTTAATTTAAACTTTCGTTTGGCCTCATCTCTAGGCGTTTCTGCAGTAGTACGTATAGTGCCTTGGAATCCATGCCTGGCTGGTAAGGCTGGATAACGAGCCGGAGTTTGGCAGGACATGCTGTTAACTTGAGGTTCAAATCTGGTGGGAAATAGCGAAGCAGTGTCTCTTCTCTAGCAGTATAAAAAACGTAGGAAAAATATAATATTTGACTTATCTAAGCGAAATAGTAGTAATACAAGAATAACATATCCAACAACCTTAAATCGAACAAAAAACGCATGTGCAACATATTTACAAGGCAAATTAGGCCTCCATCATATGCATAAATATACCATATATCGTTTCCGACAAACTTGGTTAGACTCACGCTCCCGGCAGGCCGCAGCCGGCAGCGCGTGCCTCGACGGCTCCATCTGGATGGATGGATGCACGGCCTCGACGGCGGCGTGCATGCGCGTTTCCTGTGGCTGCGCAGGTGAGTCAGGACATGCTGTCTTGAGGTTCAAACTGGTGGGAAATAGCGAAGCAGTGTCTCTTCTCTAGCAGTAGCAGTGCAGGAATCTGAGACTCTGAGCGACACTGCAGATGAAGATGAACGCAGGCAATCAGGCAGCGGCGCGCTCACACGTCCGACGAAACCTTGGTGTCCGCTCCCGGCAGGCCGCAGCCGGCAGCGCGTGCCTCGACGGCTCCATCTGGATGGATGGATGCACGGCCTCGACCGACGGCGGCGTGCATGCGTTTCCTGTCCCACGCCTCGGCCGCAGCCGCACAGCTCGGCACAGACAGTGGTGGCCCGTGGCAGCCGCCTGGTGCAGTGGTGCCTGCGGGCTGCCGCAGGCAGAGTCGTTCGGCTCACATGCTCACAGTAGTTACATACCGTGGCCCCAGGCGTCCTGGTCGCAGGAAACTTCACGTCACGTCACGGTCGCGGTCACGCCACGCCATTTTGCCATGTAGTACTGCGAATCTATCTCGGAGTACGTACCACCTGCAGCAGCGCTGCACCGCTGGCTGTGTCTGTGTCTGCGAATCTTTACGCTGGCTGGATCCATGCATCATGCATCCGCCGCCGACCGACGGTAGCTGGGGCCTTGAAGGCCGGCGTAAAGGCAGTGTCGTCGTCGTGTCCTCCTCCGGCGTGCCGGGCCGGCCAGCCACGCCGCATCAGATCAGATCAGACGGCCAACAAAGGGCCATTCCGTGCGACCGCCACTGTGTCGACAGAGGTCATCGACCGTACGTCGATGACAAGCAGCTAACGAGCGGTGCAATGCATCGAGAGAATGAGAACTGATACACATAAACGACATACCTGCAGCGTGCAGGCTCCCCTGACCCTGATATATTAGCTCTTACCACCCCCCCCCGATCGCAGCCATGAATTGAGGAATCATGATGGGAGGAACGGCCGAGAACAGGATCTGACACCTTCAGATCAAATCAGATGACGGGACGACAGGCAATGCCGCTCCAGACAAGGAGACGACGCAAAAGGGCAAGGGAGACGACGTGGCGGTCCACGCTCGATTGATTACGCATCCATGTTGCATCGTACGCGCATCTCAATTCTCATCTTCATTTCTGCATCCCTATTATTATTCTATGATATATATCGTCCTGCTTGCCTTAATGATAAGTCCATGACTTCGTTGACAAGCTTTTTCACGTGTATTGGAGCAATGTATTATGTATAAATATATATTGTCGGGATTATATCTCCGGGCATCAGCTGCGTAGGTATATACTAGAAAAGTACAGTACAGGCCAGCAGCAGGCTGCTGCGTGCAAGAGTGTCCAACCCGGCCGTCTACCGGATCGACGACGCAACATCCGTATCCGTTAGCCCTTTATAGCACCTGATTGGATCATATGGTCACGTATTTTATAGCCTTCCTGCTCCTGGCATCGGCCTCGACATTGAATCGCACGCAGTACGTTGCAGGCGATGGCCGGCCGGGTCACGGGTTCGCCGTCGCCGGCCGGTGACTGCTTGCCAGTTGCCACGCGCGTCGTGCGATCCCCGGCCGGAACCGGAGAAGCAATCAAGTGTGCGGTGAAAAGGCCGGCTAGATTCGCCCCCGCCGCCCGTCCGCCCGTCCGCCACGGAATCCATGTCGTTTCCTCCGCAACTTGGCATCATCATGGGAAGCGGAGCATCAGAGCAGACACAACGACCCCTCATGTGCAAGAAATTACAGTCCCATCACGGAACACGGATCCATCATCAGTAACTCGAAGCCGCCGCGCTCTGTGCATGCGACCTTTGATTTTGCTTCAGAATCACGTGAATGGAACCTAGGCCTTGTTCAGTTCGTAAATGTTAAAAAAGTTACAACTGTAACATTTCGTTTGTATTTAGCAAATATTGTCTAATTGTGGCCCAACTAGGCTCAAAAGATTCGTCTCGTGATTTACAACAAAACTATGTAATTAGTTATTTTTTTTTACTAACATTTAATGCTCCATATATACGGGTAGAAATTGATGTGATGGAAAGAGAGTGGAAAAACTTGCAACTTTCATTGAAAGTTACAAGGAACTAAACAAGGGCCTAGTAATTAATTACCGCGCGCATCTCTCTTTGAACTCAATTAAACCAAGCAAGCAAGGTCGTCCGAACTCTGAAGACATGCACAACAAAGTGAGCCCCATGGATGATACTGGATGCATGTACTGTTGTGGACACCTCTAGTTGCTTGGGACAAAAGAATGGTGAAAAAAAAATATTGGTGGGACCCGATCGAGGTGTCCTCGCTCCTTGCCTCACCACACCAGAGCCTGAATGAATATATTAATCCTGATCTCACCTTGCTTCTCAGCCGAGCCAATGCAAAGCAAGCAGACAAACCCCTGAACGTGGTAGTAACAAACAAACATATATATAGCAACATGGCTTCGAGTCCAGCAGCAGCTCAAACTGTCTGCAGACTACTACGTACATCAGCACCGCCAATTTTGTGAACAGCAACGACTACAGCCTCCTCATCGATATCGCCGAGCAGAGCAGTGTGCATTCATGAATGCAGCATACTAGTATGCATATACAGTATGCATGCAGTATTAGAAGTAGGCACATTGGTCTGCGAATTGAAATCGCATTGCATGCGATGCAAAGAGCGAAGAGCCTGCTTGTCTGCTTGCTGCTTGTCTCGAGCTACCTATAGTAGCTTCACACGCTTCACAAGGACAAACTCGATCTCGATCGCGTACGTACTTCGTAGTAGCTAGGATTAGGATTAGTTTAAACTGGTTGGTTTTTATTAGTAGTGACGGGTACCATACCAGCCGCCCCTCACATGTTTGTCGTTTGCGTGTGGCATATCATTTGGCACGTATTACATCAATGTCGTCATTGTTATTAACATGAGCTTGCAATATTGTTTAGTCGGTTTGTGCGTAATTAATTGCGTACGATCGCGACGTACATGCATGCATCCACGCAAGGATCATGGATGCGTGCGCATCTGTGTTTAAATCTTTTGGAGACATCCGATCCGTGTACATGTTGACTACTAGTTTTGGGCATTATGTGTCGTGTGACATTCAAGCTGCGCCAGCTACCGTCTCATGATGTTGCAAGACATGCACACTGCCACACAAAAGATTTAAAGACCTAGCCGCGCCTCTACTTTAGTTCTACGAGGACATTTCGTAATTGCGCTTGAAATAGGGGCATAATGCCTAAAAGACTGCAGTGTGATAAACCATGAAAAATATTAGTATAAACTAAGCATATTGTTCATGCAAACCTAATCCCTATTTAGGAAATATAATAGGTGATACCATGAAAACTAACTAACTAATAGATCCATTGTTTCATGTACTTAATCATCTTCCTAAAACAAAAATATTATGGATGTTGAGGGGAAAAACCCTAATTCTAGACCTATACCAGATCTAGATTTAATGCCTACTTAAAATATATTGCTCCCTCCTCGAGCTACCTATAGTAGCCGCTTCACAAGGACAAACTTGATCTCGATCGCGTACGTACTTCGTAGTAGCTTTCAAAAGTAGTGACGGGTACCATACCAGCCGCCCCTCAATGTTTGTCGTTTGCGTGGCATATCATTTGGCACGTATTTGCCCTCGTCATTGTTATTAACATGAGCTTGCAATATTGTTTAGTCGGTTTGTGCGTAATTTTTCGTACGAAGCGACGTACATGCATGCATCCACGCAAGGATCATGGATGCGTGCGCATCTGTGTTTAAATCTTTTGGAGACATCCGATCCGTGTACATGTTGACTACTAGTTTTGCCCATTATGTGTCGTGTGACATTCAAGCAAAAGCACCGTCTCAAAAGACATGCACATGCAAAAAAGATTTAAAGAACCCCGCGGCCTCGAGGACATTTCAAAGCCCAAATGCCCTAAAAGACTGCAATCCAGCCATGAAAATTTGTTGCCTAAGGATATTGTTCATGCAAACCAATTTTTAAAATATAATAGGTGAACCATGAAAAAACTAACTAATAGATCCATTGTTTCATGTACTTAATCATCTTCCTAAAACAAAAATATTAATGTTGATGGGAAAAACCCTAATTCTAGACCTATACCAATCTAGATTTAATGCCTACTTAAAAATATAACTAACTAATAGATCATAAAGCTTAATACATGGTCACTAAAAAAGGCTATGACGACCGTTGCTTTCACCGGTAGGTGACGTTCTCATCGACAGCGAATCGTCTATATATAGTAACTTCACCATTCTCGTGATCTTACTGACGCAATCTTACGAACGTGCACATATGAGTAGGGTTTTCATACGTGTGTTCATAGAGTAAGTTGTGAGCGTCTGTATTTGTACTGTGTAATTTGCAAAGAAAAAAAGCTATAATTTTGTTTCCCGGCTAGATTGTGCTTCAAAGATTTAATCTAGCTTGTTTCATAAGTGCCTCAACCACCATGCAAGAGAGAGAGAGAAACCTAATTAAGCAAATAATCAACCACTAAACCTTAAAAAGGATGTTAGAAAAATCATTTACTTACCTCGAAGATTCTCGTCCGCCAAAAGAAATCAAAAGCAGAACCTTCCTCCAAGAGATTTTTGTATTCTTTTAGAAGGCGGTTCATGCATAAGTTAATGCACGAGTGAAGTTTGAGCGTGCTTATTGAGCGTATACGTAGTACTTGTGATGAAAGAGTGGGGATTGATCTTTCCAAAAAAAAAAAAAAAAAAAAGTGTGGGGATTTTTTTTTTAAAAAAGCCAAAGTGGGGCCAACAGTGACCGTCTCTGAATTGAATTCACTGTTGAGTGTTGACTGTTCACGTCACACGCTTCACTGTTTACCCGACGTGCACAAAACGGAACACGCCTGCATGCGCGCGTACGTGGCCCGGTGGGCCCGAGCTGCCAGCCGCGGGCCCGGGCTTTAACTGCGCCAGCGCCTCCGCTCATTTACTACTCGGCACCACCCCCAACCCAAAGACAAGAGTGAGAGTGAGGCCCTCTGGAGCTGGAAGCGCAGGGCGCGATTACGCGGATGCTCCAGTGTCCAGAGCAGACAGCAAGCGCCCAAGCGCCATGATGAAGCAGCCGCCGCCGCCGCCGCGCACGCCGTCGTCCCTCCGCGACCTGCTGGCGCGGGAGCGCGTCGACGAGGATGACGACGCGCCGCAGTTGGCCGCGCGCCGCGCCACCGGTCGGTCGCCCCAGCGCCCCGCGGCGCGTCGTCGAAGTCGAGGTCGTGCAGGCACGCGTCACCGCCGCCGCCGCCGCCGGTGGCCACGACGACGATGACGACGACGGAGGCGGAGGGGAGGCCGCCGCCGCCGCCGCCGGGTGGTGGCCGTGCTGTCCGCGTACGCCGGGAGGCTGCTCAGGGACGCAGACTTCCGGCGGGCGCTCCGCGACAAATGCGCCGCGTGCCTCGCGCCCGCCGCCACGGGCGACGACGCGGCCGGGCGCCCTGTGCTAGCCAACCTCGAGCTCGGCATCGAGAGCATCGAACGCCTCGCCGCCGATGCCGACGCCGAGGACTCCGCGCAGGCGCCGCGCGACGCCAAGATCCGCTCGCTCCGCAACTCCATCCGCCTCCTCAGCGTCGTCGCGTCGCTGCACTCGCCGCGCCCCGGCGCGGGGGACGGCGGCGGCGGCGGCCGCACCTGCGGGGTGCCCAACTCCCACCTCGCCGCCTGCGCGCAGCTCTACCTCGCCGTCGTCTACAAGATGGAGCGCAACGACCGCGTCGCCGCGCGCCACCTCATGCAGGTGTTCGCCGACGCGCCCGGCCTCGCGCGCAGGGACCTGCTCCCGGACCTCTGGGACCACGTCTTCCTGCCCCACCTGCTCCACCTCAAGGTCTGGTTCACCAAGGAGGTCGACCTCATCGCTGGCTGGGACGCCGACGACCGGTGCAGGAGGATGAAGACCTTGCAGAGGCTCTACAACGATCACATGGACAGTGGCACGGCGCAGTTCGCCATGTACTACAAGGAGTGGCTCAAGTCAGGTGCCGCCGCGCCGCCTCCGGTCCCCTCGGTGCCATTGCCTTCGATGCCCAGGAGTTCTGATGGGCGCGAGAAGAACCGGCTTCGGTGCAAAGGGCCTCCATCAATAGAGACCTGTGGGTGGCGAACCTTTCCCACAGACTGCATTCGAAACAAATTTGAACAGTTTGTCATCAGTCCGTTAGTACAAGATCAAGTTTCTCAGAGTTAATCTGAATTCTGCTTGCAGGTATAATGCGGTTTTTGGGACAGCTCTCGGCGGGCAGGAAGATGTCAAAGATGCAAAGCTGGATGATGAAACTGGAGTAGTTCCGGATTTGGATGTCGAATTGGATCATAATTCTGTGGGCTTCAAGACAGAGAAGCTTGCTCATGTGAGTCAACAGTTTCCTTTAACTTCTCCAGATGACTACTACTAGTCCTAGATGCTTTGCCTCGTAGTAATAATATGTGTTGTTGGCATGGCAAACTAGTCTTGGCGTATCTTTTAGACAAGTGACAAGTTGTAGTCACTGCTTGTAGTTGAAAATTGAAGTGGTGCCAAGGAGACAGCCGTTTGATCCCAGTACATTATCATATTTAATCTATGCCGTGGGGCCTAGGAAATTTTGGTCATATTCATAGAACCCTCAGTTATTTATGGTTGATTGTAGCCTTGTAGACAGGTGACTAGAGTCCTACTTTTAGCATCCACTGAACTGTTCGGTACAAAAAGTTTGCTCCTGAACTGAGGCACATTCTATCCTTTATGCCTCGTTTGATTTTTCACAGTTTGGCGCCGTTTTTGCTTGCCATACTTTCTTTGGCAGCCACAGTTTGCCAAAGGTTAGGTGTGGCAAGTTGTGGTCACCAACCAAACAGGCCCTTAGTCATGAAAATTCGATCTTGATTTAGGATTAACATATATCTTAAATTGACAATGCAAATTCTTCTCTTACTGCAGAATAACACTGTTTAAATAGTGCTTTATTTAAGTTATTTATCTTTGTGGCTAACAAGCCTCTTTTGTGGTGCATGGTATTCCTTTTTGTCTGATCGAATTGATCACTTGATTTGTATGTCTTCACATTGTGTAGTTGTCCTGCTAACTAGCTGAGTTTACGAGCATTGGATTTCTACTGTTGATAGAGCAGCACTAGCAGAACACGTATGTGCTTGTTGTGAATTCTCTTTTGTAGCAGGGAAAGACAGTAGAGTATACCTTGGTGTAAGAGAGGAAGCATCTGGATAACTAGGGTTGTGCCAAACATAAATGTAGATGAAAAACGTTTCCTATATTTTCTCTATCGTCCATGGCTTATTCTCTTGAGGCATGCTATAGGAATCTTTCCCTTGCTGTTGACATTTAATTCTGAAGCATCTAACTCATTTCTCATGGAATTTGAATTTTGTCCTGCATATACCTTTGAAGTTAGTTAACTTAAGCCTGTTTTGAGTAGACAGAGTAAAATGGGGCTCCAGGAAAAGCATCACCGCTCTCGGAAAGAAGGTGCTATTCTAGAAACAGCACCGACACAACGGAAATCATACTCTTTTCGATTATTCTCCTGTCAAGGTGATATAAGCAGGAATGTTATCAATCATCCCAAAATAGCAAAGAAGGAACTTGTGTCGGTCGAGAAAGAGCTAGATAGCAGTGAGCTAACAATGACTCTGGAACGAGCAATTTCCGTGGTATCCAATTCTGACAGTCTTAGGCAATGTGAGGATGCTGTGCATGAAGTTGCCAGAGCATGTTCAACCTCGCACGGGGACCCGAATTTTGTAAACTTGCTGTCATGTGCCTCTTTTATTCAAGGTCTTCTCGAAGTTACATTCACCTCCAAAGACGATGCTGTACTGGAGTCAGCTATATCGATACTGGGAAAGTTGGTTTTGGGGAATGAGGTGATTAGACAGCTTGTGCTCAATGCAGATCCACAGCTTGAGGTTTTCTTAAGACTCCTGAGGAGCAACGAGTTGTTCCTGAAGGCAGCTGTAGTGCTTTATATGATGAAGCCTAAAGCTAAGCAGATGCTATCATTGGACTGGATACCGCTTGTACTGCACATATTGGAGTGTGGTGATGAGGTGCAATCTCTGTTTTCTGTAAAATGTGCCCCCAAAAAGTAGCTGCATTCTATTTTCTAGATCAACTCCTTATGGGGTTTGATGTTGACAGAAACATTGAGAATGCAAAGCAGATGATTGCTCTCGGTGGTTTGGACCTCCTTATCAGCAGGCTTGAAGCTGGTGATGCTCGCGAGAGCAGACACTGCATCGCTCTGTTGACCACATGTATTCAAGCTGATGGCAGTTGTAGACACTACTTAGCTGATAATCTAAAGAAGGAGCCTCTTGTTCAGCTTCTTGTTGGAAATCAGAAGAAAGCTAGTGCTGCGTCTCTTAATTTGATGAGCGAACTCGTCTGCCTTAATAGGTGACATACTTCTCCATCGTCAGTAACTTAAGTATTCTGAAAAAACATCGCGAAAATAACCCTGGGATTGAACTAATTCTTCTTTCTTCAAGCAGAACAACCAAAATTGTGGAGTTTGTCAAGGAGCTGAAAAACAGTGGGTGCTTGAATACAATGCATATTCTATTAGTCTATCTCCAGCAGGCTCCTCTTGTCCAGCACCCGCTAGCAGCTATCATGTTACTTCAGCTTGATATCCTGGTAACACCTCTAACTTTTTCTCCTTTGCTCAGGCACGTGTTTGGTATTTGTTCAATTCACATATGGAAGTTTTGTTGCAGGGTGATCCTTTGCAGTACAGCATATACAGAGAGGAAGCGATCGAAGCCATCATAGCTGCTTTGGAGCACAGTTCACAGAGCAGAAAGGTCCAGGAGCAGTGTGCCCGAGCTCTTTTAATCTTGGCAGGGCGGTTTTCATCTTCAGGAGAACCCATAGCAGAAGCATGGCTACTAAAGAGAGCAGGTCTAGATGATTCCCTCTCTGAATCCTTTAGGAGATCGGAAATATTCAAAGATAAGAGTGTTCGAGCGGTACGTTCAATTGTCCGAAAGAACTATGATTTATGATTACCTTACTTATGATTTGGTCTTTGTTTTTTGTCCCTAAATCATGTTTGCACTAATGACTAGGAAGAAGAAAAACTAGTTGAAGACCGGCTGAAGAAACTTGCCTTAATGTTATTGAAGAGTGGGGGCAAAAGGTTCCTCATGGCACTGTCAAACTGCATATCTGATGGAATCCCGAGTCTCAGCCGATCGAGCCTCATTACTGTAGCATGGATGAGCAGCTCCCTCTCACCGCTGCGTGGGTGCAACGATTTCCAGCCTCTAGCATGCTCCATTCTCGCGACTAAGCTTTTAGATAGCTTAAGCTATGATAGAGTTTTGGAGGAGAGGGTACTTGCTTCGCTGTCACTGCTGAATGTTGTGAGACATCCAGGTACGTTTGCAAAACTAAAACTAGTAATGACCATGTGACCTAAAAAATACATTTGCAATCTTTCTGCAAGATGGATCATTTTAAGCTCACCTTTCCTTATCTGACAGAATGCATGGAGAAGGTTTTCCCACTGAAGAAAGAAACCATCGAGTCACTCCAAGATCTTGCGGAGGTGTCGTGGACTGCAAAGGAGCTCCTCTTTGCCTGCTGCAGATAACATGCAAGATCAGATCCTGATAGATCAAGAACTACACACCAGCATGTAATTGCAAGTAATTGTTTTGCGAGAAGTGTAATCGCTACTGTTGTAGACAAACTGTTTTGTTGATATGTAAAGCCCTATAGCTCCTTTCCCTCATGATGGACTTTGGCTTTCACTGTTAAATTAAAGCTTGCAAATGGCTTCCTTTCTTCGTCAATTGTACATTGTTCCCGTGCTGGCATGTTTCCATTGAAAGATACGTGCCTATCGGATCTCACGTCATCAATCTTTCTTAAGCCATTGAGATATACTGAAGCTTTTGTTGCAGGAGATTTGCAAGGAGTTTGCGGAAAGAAGTGTAAATCTCACAAAACTTCCTTCTGTTTCAGCGATCTATCAAACACGAATAGCTAAGCTATGCTTTTTTGTCTAATGATAATGACTAATTCAACGGTTCATCTGGTCCAACTTAAAAATGAAAGAAAGCCAGTCCGGTCCAAGGTATGCATCTAAGATAAACAAAAATCAACAGGGAAATTTCTAGGACCCTTCGTGTCTAAAGTCATCTTTGTTGTAGGTTGTGGCTGGTATACATTGTCAGTTTTTTTTCCCCGAGGAATATTGTTAGGTTGTTACAATCCAACAACATGGACACCATGCATTATACTTTCCTCCTTTGTCAATTTTTTTGACATCCATGACCCCTTTTAATTCTGTTTGGTAGAACTTGCCACCACACTGTTTTTCTTTCCAAATTTACCCTCAAATCCGGTTCTGGATAAAATAATATTTGAGATTTCTTGGATTACATGTTTGTGTTTAAGAATCTTCTAAAATCCTGTGGTGTTTGGAAGCGATTCTGAGATTCTGATATTTTTTATCCTGATTTTTAAAATCACCTAGTATCCAAATGCGACCTTACTACCTTGTGAATTTCTGAGCTTCCATAGACCTTTCCCTTTACTTCTGTTCGCTGTAGGTTCTTGCATGCACCAGTAAGAATTGAATAGTAATGTGGTAATTTTGAATAAGACAAATCCATACTCCCTGAGTCTCCTTTTATTGGTTGTTCTCACCTCCTGAGAATTTAAATATATTTACCTTTTACTAAATATATAAAAATATTAATTTGTTCATAATAAATTTATTTAGAAATATAAATGTTATAAATATTTTCCATAAATATAATTAAACTAAAGAAAGTTTGACCAACACGAATAGTATGGTGACAAATAAGAATATAGCCTCAGTATCCTCCATTATTGACTATGTCGGCATCTGTGGTTACATGTGAGATGTCTTTTTGAAAAAAAACATCAAATTGAACTATACGTAACATTGCATTTTTGTTTCACGTGGCTATAAAATACCCCGTGTCTCCTTAGTAAGAAATGATATATATTGAAAAAATTAGAATATTATAATTTCGTTTGATGCGTCTATAAAACATTTAAAACTAAAATGTGTGTGACTATTCCTTCACAATTCTTTATAACCGGATTGGTTAATCAAATCCGATTTCCAATAGGGCTCGGGTCAGTCGCTCGTTGTGGCAACAACAGAAACACGAATTCACAAGGAAGAGGGTGCGTTTGGTAAAGACTCAGATTATTGCAGAAACGTTTCATATTCAGATTCTTTGAAGAAACGTTTCACTTCACTTGAGAATCAAAATCATTTCGTTTGGCTGGTAGGCTAGATCCGGGTTCTCAAATAAATGTTAATCTTATAAAATGCTTAAAAAGTCAGAACTTTTTTTTTGGGATCAATCAAGACCACCCTTTTTTTAAATACAATTTATTTTAACTTGTCCCGCTTAAAACTCAGAGAAAACGTCTTCCTTGAAACGGATCGGCAGGGAGGCGTTTGGCTTGGATCCGGCCGTTTCACGTGAGAATCGGAGACGATTCTGTCGTCCAAACGCGCCCAGTCCCGTCAGCCTAACACGTCTCCTCACGACGCGACCTGTAGCCTCTCCCCGACCTCCGCTCGCCCCCCAACCCACGCCTGCGGTCTCCGCCTCCTCTGCTGTTGCCGGCCGGCCTCCCCCCGCCGCCTCCGCCGCGCCGCGGGGCTCCGGACCCGCCTCCATCCCTAGATCTTGTGCCCCCTCCGCTCCGGCGGCCGTTGGTCACACTCCGCCTCTCTCGTCACCGGACGAGCTCACCGTGGTGCGGAGAGGTCGCCGCCGGCGACAGGAGGAGCCACGCGATGGCTAGGGAATCCTGCTCTTCCTCCTCGCCTCGGGCCTTGGGGATCCGCCCGTGCTAATTTCTACCGTTGGTGAGCAACCCCCTAGACTAATTTATTGGGCGCCGTTCATTTCGCTTTGGTATTGTACTACTGTTTGTTCCGGACTTGAGATGAATTTTCCTGCAATAACCCATCCAATTGGTGTCAGCACATCTTCAATTGATCGTATTTTCATCTCCAGTTACTTATGGCCTGGTTCAATGCGACACAAGTGCTCAAATGGGCTCTGTGATCCATGGGATTCTGTGTGACCTGCACAGAATCCATGCTAATATCCATTAGTAAATGCTGTGTGGAATAAAAATGTTCCTTTCTGTGGCTACCTTAATTTTTTTTTTCCCTTAGAAATGGAAATTATAATATCAGGGATGGAAATCCATAACAGCTAAAAATATTCATTTTTTAAAATTATTTTCCTCTGTATTTGCAGCCTCTTGTATCAAGCATGTACTAAATTGGTCATGGAGAAATATCAACAAGTATGCCGACATTAGCATTTGAAAGATCCCGACTTGCTAACATTGGTCAGAGATTTCCATTAAATTGCAGCATAGCTTGCTCTTCATCTGAAAGTTTTTGAAGATAAATTTTCATCATGCACCATGGCGTTGGTAATGACATAGTTTATATGGTTGGGTGCTAAAAGGATGAGAAGGGTTTGAAAAAGTGGTCCGATGAATATTCTACTTGAGCTTAAGCATCTCAAGCTCTTTAGCATGCCCACAAGGCCTGTCATCTGTAAAGGCCTTCTAATAGTGACTGTCCTTGTTTTGTTGCGAGCAATTGTATCTCCTTTTTTTGCTATAAATTCATCTGAGAAGAAAGAATTTTATGAGTCAACAGCCCCTGATTTGCTTCCTAGAATTAGAAGAGACAAGTTTCTTGTGGTCCCACAGATCATATGGGGGTTGAACAATCAAAAGATTGCATTTGCCAGATCATGCTTGACTGCAAGATTCCTGAACAGATCCCTTCTCATGCCAAGCTTGAGTGCTTCACTCTTCTACAAAGAGGTTGACTTGCTGCAGCCTATCAATTTTGACAAGGTGTTTGACTTTAACAAGTTCAATGAGCGTTGCCATGGCTTTGTAAGGTTAGCTCAGTATTCAGAAGTTTCAAATCGAACCGAACCTTTCAAACTCCAAAAGGGGACTGGTAGAAGGTGGACAGCAGACAGAGATTTGGATCAACTGCAGCAATTGGTAGGGAGCAATGCGGATGACTCTGAAGTCATTGAAATTATTGGGAAAAATCCATTTCTGTGGCCTGACCACTGGCCAGTCAAAGACTATGCCAAAATCTTTGATTGCCTTGTCTTAGTTCCTGAGATAGAAACCGAAGTGGTTAAGGTCATATCCAAGATTAGGGAGGCAGGCCAAAGAGCAAGACATGAAGCTGGGAGTTCTCATAGTAAGCAGAGGAGAGATGGCTCAACGAATCCACCTGTACCATATGTTGCTGTTCATATGAGAATAGAAAAAGATTGGATGATACATTGCAAGAAGTGGGAGCAGCGGTCCAAGTCACATGAAATATGCAGTAGTAAAGAAGAGATCATTCATAAGGTCTCACAGATCACTGATTTACGTCGGCCAGTGGTTGTTTATCTTGCGGTAGCTGACAGCCTTCTTGAAGATGATTCAATAACCAGTGGGTGGAGAGTGGGTATGGTTGCTTATGAGAAGAAGAAACTTGGAGTTACTGACATCTATGATCGGCAGCCATATCTTATAAAGTCTGCCATCGACTTTGAGGTGTGCTCAAGAGCAGATGTGTTTGTTGGCAATAGCTTCTCAACATTCTCCAACCTTGTAGTGCTGTCCAGAACAGAAAGGTTATATAACCTAGGAAAGGCAAGCTCATGTGGCGAGAACATCGGGCTTTCATCGTATGCATACAATGTCATGGGCGATGATGGTGGACCGCAGAGATGGATGACAGATATGTCGGATACAAGCCTGCAAAGGTTAAGTTACGGAACGAATAACGTCTCATGCCACTGATTTTGACGCATAGCACTTGACTGAACATGATGTATACATGAGGAAGTCCTTGTCTGATTTCATTTATATCGACTAAGGAAACAAGTATGTGCAGCTAATTTGTTGTGCTTCTGTGTTTGAAGCTAGAACCCACATGTCACACTTGTGAAAGACTATGGCCAAGAGTTGTCTGTTGATAGATGTGCTGAGAAGCATTGATAGTGTTGGGCAGTCTGTAATTTGTAAAGCTGAATGCTGTTTGATGGCTCGTTTATCTGGGACCCTTTTATTTTTATGGTTTCAGAATCAGATCTACACATTCATGTGAAGTTTATTTGTTCACTTGCAGTGTGTGTATTTTAAAATGGTTTGCCATATTCTGAGTTTTTTTTTTTAATTTTATCAGACGCAATACAGTAACCTCCTTGCAAAAAGGACCAGATGCTTGCTGTTTCTCCAGGATTGAAAGGGAGTGAGAAGTAAGGGTGGGTGGAAAGATCACCTGGAGATTTTTTTTTATCCGATTTTAATATAATATTTTAATTTTAATGATAAGCTCTCCCATAACTGTAAGGCCTACTGGCTACTTTGGAAGAAGGGGGAGCAAAACTTATGGATAGAAAATTTTCTATTCAAAACTAAGATGATAACTAAAATGATATCCCCATGGATTACCTACCCTAAAGAAAGTCCGGGATTTTGGAGGGCTTGAAAGTTTCAAATTATATATACGCTGGAGAATAATTGTCTCATATTATAGAATTCCTAGTCCATATTGAAAAGGAATTGTTTGGTTTTCTGTTATCCAATGGCACACCTTGGACGTCTGGATGGCTGTATGCTTGGATAATTGCATGTGCTGTACATACACCGTTGTTTTCTATACAGTGGGGATCAATAAACTGCACACCATTCTGAACATTTCATGGGAATTACCGCATGTACTTTCGGTGCTGTGCACAAGTGATGCATTAGAATGCAAATGGACATCGCCAATCTGGTGATAGCATGGGTTTGTGCTGCCCTGAAGAATGTAACTGAAATTTCCTTGTGCTCGTTGAAACAGAATGCTAGCTTATGGCACAGTTGTGTCAGTTGTGGTATTTGTATGGCGTAGTGTTTATTTTCGTTAACTTCAGTGGAAGTTACTATTGTTTTTTTTTTTTGTAACAAAATGACTTTTTTGTGATAAAAACCTTTTTAGTTCACTTGGAGCTTGCAGGAGCAAGAGACCTCTAGAGCTTGCAGGAGCAAGAGACCTCTAGGAAAATTGCTGCTGAATTTCCCTCCACTTTGTGGTCCATACTATGCGACTGTCAGTGTCAGGTAGGATGGGATCATCATAGGTGAAAATAGGGATGGGAGGGGCCTGAGCCTGAAGGCATACTATGTGGAGCATTGGTTTCAGTTACAATGGCCATTTTTTCAGTTTAGCCCTTGTTCAGATTGAAACTTTTTCCATTTTGATTTTGAAGCACTGTAGCACTTTCCCATTCTCTGCAATTTTTTCCGTACACAACTTCTGATAGGATAGGGCCCTGGTATAGGTCCATCCAAGTCACTATTTGATCTTGAACATGGTTTTTTTTAAGGCAGATCTTGAACATGGTTGTATTGAGCTGAGTGGATTTACCTCCTCATGCTCTCATCACTAGATTCAGACCCCCCCTTCACATGAACTAATTCTGATTTTTTCGAGATGCTGAGCCGCCAACGCCCCCAAAGTTGCAGTGCTGGTACCACTCGAGCATTGTCAATTGTCGCCACCAACAGCTGCTGTTCCTGAGATAATGTATCTCCAAATTTGCATCTTCCCAGTATAAAATCAGTTAGTAATCTGCTGACAGTGTGCTGGTACCCCGGGATTTCAGAAATGTTGTAACTATCAATTCGAATTTTGGATGGGAAAAAAAAAAAATCTCCCAAGCAGGATCCCAGCCCAGACATTGGTACGCAAAAGGCAAAAATGTCAGGGAAGAACAATGGAAGAACCAATCATTTAGGATTGTGAAAACAATCCGAGCTCGGATTGGATGGATCTGATATGCTAATCCAACCCGTACATTGTACCAGCCTCTCACGGTTTGTAGGGTGGGTAACAAAAACCATTACTCCCCAGCTCGGACCACGGGGACAGGGACAGTAGTGGTACTGGCAAAAGAAAGCGCATGCCAATCAGTCCCCAACCACGCCTTGGCAACCTTAATCAAGTCTTGCAGGTACTACTGACTGCGAGGCTCTGTCATTTGATGATAAGCAAAAGCTTCATGGGAGATGCTGTAGTTGCCAATGCAGACCAAAGGAAAAATATGCATCCCTAAAGGCAAACAGGATCCACACATTATGGGTCTCCCAGACTCTTTTGGTATTAAGTGGTAGAGTATCATAGAGTGATGTGTAGTACATCGCTGATCATGCAGTGACCTATAATTTTTTTAGCACTTCCACAAAATCGACTTGATATGTGAAAGCTAAATATGTATTTTGTAGAACAGTAAAATGCAATACACGGCGCGAATGTGATGTAACTGAGATTAAGAACACTTGCAATCTGA
Source organism: Chrysopogon serrulatus (assembly GCA_015844335.1). NCBI lineage: Eukaryota > Viridiplantae > Streptophyta > Magnoliopsida > Poales > Poaceae > Chrysopogon > Chrysopogon serrulatus. The sequence goes on along the minus strand of JADLZL010006209.1, from coordinate 22,322 downwards.
GAAAGCAGGATGGAGCCCATTGTTGAAAACGAATTTGCATGTTATTAGCACAGCAAGTTCATGCAGGGAGACCGGGGAGTAGATAGTCAGAGACAGTATATCATCAGTGTAAAGCTACAAATCGGTGCTCTTATCAACCTAGAAAAAGGACCGGGATTGCTCCATGGTGAGATGAGCAGCATACATGCATACCACCCTCTGAAAACGGTTGAGAGCCCTGGTGCAGAGTAGCACTCAACAGCTCAAGTCAGCAACTCAGCATGCATAGCAGGTTGATTCATGATTCATTTCAATTTTGAAAGATTTGTTATTCTGAATCTTTTTTTTTTATCCTAATAATGTCTTGCTATCTTTAGTATCAGCTGTACTTTCTGTCCTTTTGAACAACAAAATCACCAACAAGTGGAAAATCCTTCAGAGAAGGTCAACTAATTGATGTACCAACTAAACCTGCACTTTAAGGTAAGCAGAAAATGATATAATTCCCTTTCGAGATGAGTGGGTTAGCTTCAACTACTACCCTGATATTACTATTATTATTATACTTCCTAAATTAGTGGCTAATGCACACAGCACACCTTTATGTACACAGTTATTACATTGTATCCTAGCTTTTCCAGATGTGCTTTTTGCATAGTCCCAAGGCTGACGAAAAACAAATGGCTAAGGTACTGATTTAATATTCATTTCAACACTGACTAGATCAAACATATGTCATCTCATTTTTGGACTTTTTCACCATGTCACATGGTTTTTTTTTTCTCTCTAATGGCTGAAAAATTTGATGCAAGTTTACTAAGTAACAAACCAGTTTTCAGGTTGCTTCACACAAGGATTCAACAAGATTAACTATGTACAGCCGGAGTTAGAATGAAGGTCTTTCGAGTCGACAAAGCTCTATATTTCATCTACAATAGATGATGATCTCATGTGCAAAATGAACCAAAAACAACATGGACAAAGGAAAAGAGAAACAAGCAAAACCAAATTACAAGTACCCTTTGCTGTTTCATCTCACTTGTACACTACGGAACAGAGCAGAAACCTGACCTTGGCTTTGGCTCTACTTAAGTTGCCACTCCACACAATCATTGAAGTCGAGACTGCTAGAGCAGTCAAGCAAAGCATTCTGCTGTTGCTCGTACCGGCAGATGTAATTTAGGCCGACAAGCAATTCGCAGATCACTGCCTCTGTCTTCTCCCGATCAGCAAAATACAACGTCTGCAACAGCAGCACATTCCCCTTCAACACGATCTGCTGCTGCTCAAAGTTCCTCTCAGTCTGCCACCGGATCATGTTGTGGGCCATCGGAGCGAGCCATGCCAGTGTCTTCTCAAGTGTCTCCCGCCAATCGTGCGCGAGGAACGCGTCGTAGATCGCCATGCTCTTCACATATGTTTTCAAATTTTTCCTCAATGCCGCCTTCAAACTCGATGGCAACATCTGGTACAGGTCGTCCCGTGCCTCCTCACCAACAAGATGTGGGTACCGGAGCAGCTTCTCGATGATGATGATGATGTTTGCATAATGCAGTGCAAGAGCTGAGCCGCCAATTGTGGATGGCGGCGCAAGTGATGTCACCGTGCTCTTGGGACCAAACCGCATCTTTCTGCCAATCTTGCCACTCTTCGATGATGGTGTTGTGGATACCCCCTGCTCGCCGCTGAATGGCACAAGCATCCCTGATCTGATTGTGCTAATGCAGCTGGAATCTTCCAAGAACTCATCCTCGAACCCATCCTTCCATGACACTGAGCTACTCAAGCTCAAGCACTCCATGAACATCTTCCCCGGGCTTGCTCCACAACTTGACCGAAGACCCACTGGCCGCGACATATCTGGATCGACTCTGCAAATCGGCCCTGACTTGCCATCACCGAGATTGCCTTGGATGGGAACTGGACCGGAGAGCTGCCGGCTTTGGTCGCATTGCCCTGAGTCCCAGGTCATGGCCAGCAAGTCGAGCCCCAGCATGGGGTCGCCGAACACATGGCGGATGCGCTCGTAGATGGCGCAGACGGCGCGCGCGAGCAGGAACACGGCCTTGTCGTAGGTCCAGTTCCAGAGCGACGAGTCCCTGAGCCGGCGCACGTCATGGCGGCGCCACCGCGTCCGCTGCTCGAGCGCGCGGCGAGCCTGGTCGGTGGGCAGCTTCCGCGCCGACTGCTCGAGGTCGGCGAGCGCCTCGAGCTCGGCGTAAAGCGCGGCGGTGGCGGCGGCGAGGCGGTCGAGCCTGCGCACGAGCGACGCGGCCTCGGAGGCGGAGGCGACGGCGAACGCGCCGGCGTCGGAGCGGCCGGCGAGGAGGTCGGCGTAGACGTGGTCGAAGCCCATGAGCGCCGGCGCCGCGCACCGGCGGCCGAGGCGCGAGGCCACGGCCGCGACGCGGTTGAGCGCATCCAGCTTCTCGGCGAGCGCGAGCGCCAGGAGGCGCGCGTCGTCGCCCGGGACGAGGGCGCGCACGGCGCGGGAGCCGAGGCAGAGCGGGCCGAGCAGGCGCGCCGCCTCGGCGTCGGAGAGCGAGCGGTAGAGGTTCGCCGCGCGCGACATGGCGTTGGCCACCTCGAACGACAGGATGCCCACCCTGCCGTCGCCCGCCGCCTCGGCGTCGCCGTTGGCGCTCGCAGCCGGCCGCACCTTCTTGGATGAGGAGGACGTCGTCGCCATGGAGAGCACCTTGTGCACCAGCGGCTCCACCACCATGCCTCCGGCCTCGTCGTCGAGCGCTCAGCTCAGAAAATCTAGAAAGGCCTGTAATTAAATCCTTTCGCTTTTGCAGCGAAAACAAATTCGGCGACCAGCCAGCCAAGAAGGGGCTTTGAAAATCTAGAAACGCTTCGATTTATTCGTGCCTGACTCGCCAGCTACCCTCGGTCAGCAGCACAGCAAGCGCCACACGGGAGGGCATTAATGGCGGGCCAGAGAGCACGCCGGCAGAGGTGTCAACGCTCCAATGAGAGCAGCATTTCTTGGGTGGCGCGCCGAATGGAAAACCGAAAAATGAGAGTATTTCTTGGGTGGCGCGCCAAGAAACCCGAGGTGGAGAGTGGAGACCTGGGAGGGAGGAAAGAAGGGAAGCGAAGGGGGGCGAAACTAGCAGCAGCTACGAGGTGTGAGGTGTGGGGAGGCGACGCCATTGATGCGGCCAACTCCTCGCTGTCGCTGGTGGGCATTAAATCGCCATAAATTGGAGCGGGAGCAAGGCAACAAAAGCAAGCAGCCGCCGCGGGAGGGGAGGGCCCTCGGCCTGCCTCTGCCTCACTCACCTCGCCAGCCAGCCGGAGTAGCGAGCGAGCCATGATGGACTGGACTGGTGCAGTGGTTGGCTGGGCTCTGCTTCTGCACCCGGGCAGGTCAGCAGGTGGCATTTAGGTGCCTCTTCTATTATGGGAAAAAAATTATGCAGGACTTCTCGTAGAAGCTGGCTAATAAGATAAATCAACTAATTTTGTTTCGGTTGAGACCTGACATCTCAAAAAGACTATTATTTAAACAGGACGACATGTAATGCGGTAGAATGTACATGCCACTTACTTCAACTTCAATACACAGAGGGTGATGATGCCTTCAGTATTTCTTGGAGCCGTGATGAGAGCATTGAGAGGGGGTTTTGCAAGATCACGCAACTTGGCATCAATGGTGCTGCATCATGATAGCATGTGGAATAGCTTTGTGTTCTTGGATTTGATGAAGTGAGCTATGCTAGAAGGTCTTATCAACCGTTCAAATAATATTTTTCCCTTCCCCCATCTTTGCCATTGCAAAGAAATCAAACCTAATTCTAGCCCTCTGTATATTGTAAGTCTTAGACATCTCAGTCACATCTCGGGTGGAGGTGTGGAGCCTCTGTATATTCCAATCAGCAGTTGTGGTGAGTTCTGGTGATTAATAAAATCAAACTTCTGAATAGACAAACAAGTCTGTTTCTTTGGGTATTACATGGAGAACATTGAAGCTATTCTTTTCAGGATTAGAAACAGAAGTCATGTAATGCAGAATTTTATGTAGAATGATGATTTCCACTGCAGCGACGGAGAATAATTGTCTCATGGCATAGAATTCCTAGTGAATGGACATCACCAATCTGGTGATAGTCCCATGTAACTGAAACGTGCGCAGTGTAAAGAGTTCAGTAGGACAGTATCTGTTTTCCGCTCGCGAGAGTGGTTGTAACGGAATGTACGCAGTGTGGTCCATTCAACGGCAACATTTTCCAAGCACCAACGTGCCACAAATCACTCAGGTCAACGCTACAGAAAAATGCGGAGAATGCTGCTGACACCGGAGCAGGCAAACCGCCCAACACAGCACTAGCAAAGTACAGGAAAATATGGAGAATGCAGCTGCCACCGGAGCAGGCAAACTGCCCAAAACTGCACTAGTAAAAATTCAGCACTTCACTGTACATGATCTTAAATGAATTTGATTCCAGGTCACGTTACAGCTTACAACATTAACAAATGGTGTAACTAAACAGGGTTACAAATGCTGCTGGACTAACAAAGAGAAGACCAATAGCACATCAAGAAATCACTGAAGCCTGGCGAGCTAGAACAGCCAATGCTTCTTTTTAGTTTTCCGTGTCGGAAGATCTGAAAGGATAGTGTGGGGGTCAGATGAGCTAGTATTCCATAGAAATTTTTGGAATACAAGCTATCAAATATCAACAAGTGAATAAACCCCTCACCTTCAACTGCATACAATGAATTGTAGTGTACTTCACACCAGAAACTTAGCCAAAGCTCTGCAAAAAGGTAAAAGCGAATAATGAGACACCAAATCTTCCATTATGATTTACTGACCTTGTATATGTTCATGTGGATTCCAGATAACAGAATTCTATATAATAAATTAATAATGAAGGAAAATCACAATACCAAAGCGATCAGAGTGATGATACATAAACAAAAGTTCATGGTTCTTGGGGGGCAAAAGCTCATGGTTCTTTTCTTTAACGAAACTGCAGGAGCTCTAACTTTCAATTAAGATTAGAATAGACCTAGTTTATAAGGGAAAACCAGGTCTGAAAACCTTACTGACGGCAAGGTTATGGTTCCAGAAAAGAGGACACAATAGTTGATACATGATATAGATAGAGAACTGGAGAAGACAGGACAGGATCCAACTCTAACCTCTTGTTGGAGTGGCGTCTCTGGGGACTATCTCAACTAGGCATGTGTCTCTGAACGACGTCAACAGGCATATTTTAGCAGCAAACTGGTTTAACAGATAAAAACGGTTGCTGTTAGAAAATGCATATCATTCTAGTTCTACTGATAATATAACTTTAGTACTCTATTGAAAGTTTGAAACAGTTGAAAGAAATATTCAAAGAACTATGATACAAGACAAGTATACAATTTATCATTCCAGCCACAACTCACAAATAAGTGACATTTTGGATATCAAATATATCTGTAATCACAAAATTCTATTGTAATATATCTACAAAGTGTAGCAAAAATATAATATTATGATACTGATTTTAGTGACAAATTTACTCATACCAGATTTTCAATCTCAGTGTGTAACAAACAGAAATTGGCGGACCAAATATAGATAGTTCGATTAGATGCGACCAAAAAAGCTACTGATTTGTAAATGGACAGTTTAAGCTTAAAACTATCTGGGGAGTTCTATTAAGTACAGCTAGAACTAGAGGTCACAAGATAAATAATACCAAAACCTGTAGATAAAATGTTTTTTTACTCATAGCTTGAAAGTGCTATGTACCCTGTCTGCAGCTGCCTGTAAGGTCACATGATCTCCCCATTCCCCAGATCTACAGAGTTATATAAAAGAAAGGCGCACATCAAGAAATGAGGGGGGGGAAGTCACAAGACAGAATTAGGCATATTGAATTTAATACAAACTAAAACCTTTTCATTTTCTTCAAGTAAACCTTATATTCCATTGGCACATAACCCTCATAGTGTTTCCTGAATTCCTTCAGCTAAACAGAGAGATAATACTTCAGAAAAGTCACATATCCAGGAAAAGTCTAATTAAGATAGCAAGCTATTTTTCCTATGGAATAAACGAATTCTGTAGGTAAGAGGTCTATCAGAGAGAGGAAAAGGTGGATATACCTGCTTCACTACCGCCTTCCTCACATGTTTGTGATAGTCAGGATTGCGGAATATCTGGTCTGCCAGAGCTCGGAACTGCAACAAGAACAAAGCACAACATGGAGAAAATGTAAAAGACAAAACAAAACCACATAGTCAGTGAAACGAAATATCATAATCAGATTTGCTCATAGCAAGAATATATAGCTAAATAGAAGATAGATTGAAGCAATAGTAGCCCGCTCCCCCCCCCTCTCCCCCCCATTAAGTCTATCAGTACAAGTGGACACGAACATAACATAAATCAATTAATATACAGAGAACTAGATTATTATAGATTTAAAGGAACAATAATATATCTAGATAAATTTACTTCATACAAATGAAAAAGCAATTCTGTACATGATACAAAAAGCTAACCTGGCAATTCCCATCTCCTTCTATTTGGTATTCAGCTAAGCCATAAGTGCCCAATCTGCCACCAAAAAGTTCTGAGGCAAATGAACCTAACAGGAAAACAGAGGATAAAAGCAAGAGCACCATAAAAAACTTTACCTTTCTAATAATGATTCATGATCAATTGTCGCATTATTAAAATCTGGAATTTTCCCATTAACACGCGGAGTGTGCTGCCATTAAGAACATCAGAACTTGGTACAAGGGCTAGAATTAAGCTTGCAGCCTAATAATTTGATTTAATAGTAGATGCTGATTCTAACATTTTATATCCAACTATCTAGATAGAAAACTCTAATATAAACATATTTATTGTTGTTGCCAATTATCTTTATTGAATGCTACATGGACATGTTCTATCTCAAGCCAAACAGCTCAACAATAATTTTCTCCAATCAGGAAATATGGTACATCCAGAAGGTAAAGTTCAAGGAAGCAGAGGTGCCAGCATTATCAATGAAAAATATTGTGCAACAGTGAGATTAGTACCGGGATCGAATCTAAGTGCGAAAGGCGCCTTCCAAGACTCTTTGCACTGTTTGTTGTGTTTGTTGCCTCAGTTATAAGGGTTCCAATGGTCAGTTCCTCCTCACTCTCCTGAGTGCTGCTGCTAATACTTGAGGAAGAGCTCTTGCTAACACGTTCCTGCTGTTCAGTCATGATACCTCACAAGGAACATTTGAGATCCAACTGGTTGACTGCAGGCTGCAAATTGAGTAAAGAAAAAACAGTTTGGTGATGCATAACAACATGGATGACAAGGTAATCATCATTTAAATGAAACTGGTGGGTAGCAACCAGGTAGTTCATGTTCAAGATATAGCATCAAATGGCTTCTACACTAGTAGCATCCATCCATCCAATCTAACAATTACGACATTCCGCTGCTTGTTACTCTTGAATTATTACTGCAGCTAGTGGAAAAAAAAAAAGTTTACCGCTATCCATACTATTCCAGAGTAAATATGAAGACTGGCCTCTCAGCTTTCGGATTCCTACTGGCTACTGCTCATTTCGTGGAGCACATAGATCCCAAGTAACCATCTGGAGTCCCTTTCACAAGAAAGAATTGCATGCGAGCTACTAGTCAGAAAAAGACGCGTCATTTCACATCACAATCTAGAAACTTTTTTCAGATCCCAAGCTTAATTTCTAAACAGCGGACTTTTCTCCAAAGAAACTATAGTCCAAGACACGAACGCGTGGCGCGGCGGCACGTCGACTCACCGAGACGCGCGCCCGCAGCCGCGCTCGATTCCGCTTCCGCCCGCGCTGGCTGACGGCACCACCAGGCGCCACCGCCGGCCCCATGGCGGTGCCCACCGGTTATCCGCCAGCGAGCCTCTCCACGGAGACGGAGCTAAACGGACCACGAGAAGCATTCACCAGAGCAAGGGAGGAGCACGAAGGAAAGAGGGAGACGCATTCGAGACGCAACAGGAAAAAGAGCAGAGCTTTGCGCCGCCGGGACCGACGGATCCAAGGACCCAGGACAGCGGGGACGCTCCGGCTCGGGAAGAGCCTAGAGAACTGGCGCTGCCGCGCGAGGAGGGAAACTGAGGAGACTCACCGGACGCTTGGATCGGAGGCGGTGGCGCGCGCGTGGGGGGGGCAGGGGAAGGAGCCGCTCCAACTGAGAACCACCTTCGCTTCGCTTCTCTTTCTTTCGCACCAAAAACTCCTGAAGAAGGGAAGTCTCCGTGTGCGTGTGGAGATTAACCGAAATGACCGTCCCCCTGGGATAATTCTCTTGTAGAAAGTGGGCCCCGCAGCACAGTGAAACAAAAACACAATTGCTCCTACCTTTTGCTTTTTGGCATGTGTGCTGACTGCTGAATTGCTGGTGGGATCCTTCAACCTTTCAGTGATCCAACCTAATGAGAGCAACAGCTTGGCTATCAAATCATTTTAGGGGCTTGTTCATAACTGCAATTGGTTATTGGAGTATTTGGTATTTCTCTCTCTTTCTTTTTCACTCAACTGGGGTGTGTGCAATTGGAATCGAGCCATATGTCTCGTGCTTATACATAACCTCCCCATTGACACAATGGTGTGTGTGCATCAATGTGTATTTGACGCACCGGACAATCGTGTAGCAACATAACTGTGAAGGCTATGGATCTGTTTGTAAACTTTAGCTAGATAAATTTAGTTGCCAGATATCTAAAGAACTCAGCTAATGCTAGCTAAAATTTAGCTAACTCTATTAATTGAAACATCCCAACACCTCAACTAAACACTTTTAGCTTGTTAAATTTTTACTTTGAAATTTTAGCTAGCCAAATTTTAATTGGGTGCATTCAAATAGGCTCTATATCAACAAGCTTAGGGTCTATTTGAAATACATCCAACTAAAATTTAGCTAGCTAAAATTTAGAAGTAAAATTTTAGCTATGGCTAAACATTATCTAGCTAAAAATTTTCTAACTAAACTTTAGCTAGCTAAATTTAGCCATCTAGCTAAAGTAACTATGACAACTCGCCTATTTTTTTTTTGGTCCAAAATCAGATAAAGAAGCAATCATAATAATAATATAACAATACTTATGACTATAGTAATATCATAATAATACGTTCAAACAAACATGCGTTTACTGAGATCTCGAAGTCTCGTTTAATATTCTGCTCTGCAAAATCAGCTATCAGACGTACAAGAGGACACAGTGCAAGATAGATGGGAACTGCGAGTCTGATGTTTTCTTTTCAAACATAGATTATAGGATGCTGTTATTGAATCCAACCTTTTGCTGATGTGAAAGCCAAGGCTGCTTTCCGGCAGCATAGAGTAGAACAATATTACAGAAGTTGCATTCAGGAGCAGAACAACGAATTCTTATCTTCAGAGTAGCATTCACTTGGTTTCCTTTATATATCTTCTGTCAGTAATCAGTATATTACAATATGTATTTGTGCAATTGGGACTGCCGAAGGAATGTTGACAATTACTATGTTTTACACGTATCAACCAAAGGGACTAAACATAAAGCATGATTAAATTTTTGCACAGAACAGCTTTTATACACAAAAGTATGGAGCCGAAAGATTTCAACAAGGGGCTTGATCAGTCTTCTGTCCGCACAAAGCAGAACAGTTATGAATGCTGCCTTATGTTGATTAGCTCGATGTCGAAGATAAGTGTACCGAGAGTGGAACCCTCGCCATTCGCGAGACGTGTTGGGTTGAATATAGTAGTAAATAGCCTCTGTCGATCAAAGAACTGCACGAAAACAACAGGTGAAATTAGTACTATGTTGTTATGTCCAGCCAGCAGTACCGAGTTACATCTTAAGCTACAGATATGAAATTGATACTTTCTTAATCCAAGCACACCCATGTATCTCAAGGGAATATACCAACCACGAAGCCATTTTTAAATAAAGTGCGCATGCAACAGAGAGTAATGATTAGGAGTTGGCCAGACTGGATGCAACAGAGGGGGGCCAAACACAAAAGACCAGATAATTTCTGATTAGGGAATTGATGGATTATGAACGAACTTGGCCAGACTAAATAAATTAAGGGCCAGAATTTGTTCAGGGCTTCTGCCCAGTTGATCACCAGACACCAGCTACTTGATGTAACAATAAATCTAGAATATTGGGACCGCAGGAATAACATTATGGGGGAAGTGAATTAGCTTTGACACCTGAGTAATTGACGGTCCTAGGACCAATTTGTGTGGCACGGTGGGTGCCGTGTGTACTTAAACCTCTTTTCACTGTCTTAATTGAGTGGCAGAGCTCCTGCCTTTTACTTAAAAAAAATGAATTACGTTAGGAGGAATTGGTTCTTGTGATGTGTTTTGGTATCCCTGCGAGGGTGGAATGATCACTCGGCGAAGACCACCGACTCTCATGGACCTCACTGCTGCCTCCATACCAGGTATAACCTGCAAGATCCATATATTATATTACGGCTTGAGTATCAGCCCCATAATGATTCCACAAACGAACATCCGATTAAATTTACTTTGTTGGATGCTAAGGCAATGGGTATGAATAATATCCAGGAAACTCAAAATGCATAACAAGAACAGATGGTTTATACTCCTACAAATGCATAGCAGTTGTGATGCTAAATATGAAAATAGCCTGCAATAGCCAATAACTATACTTCACAACAGAACAACTGTACCTCCATGTATCACAATTCACAAATCAACTAGGATTCTCAACCATGTTTGAAGAACATAGGAATACTAAATGCTAGACTGTAATATCAAACTTTCACCAATGGAACTTCAGAGTGGAAGAATACAAAGTTCAGTTAAGATCTTTATCCAAAACTGCAGCAGTATCAAGTACAATTTAGTATTTTGCACGAGTTAATGAAATCTGTATCTCACTTTGCCAGACCCAAGGGTGAAGACAAACGGCATGGGTTCACCAGTCTCATCCTTATGGTCATAGGTGGAATCAAAGCGCCATCCTTGCTTCGCTGCTAATCTCCCATAATAGTGAATTGCAACCTGTGTATTTCAGTGTGAGAAAACACTTCATACAAGTGCGAGAAAACATGACAGCCTTTCATACACATTTCCTATAAATAATACAAGCCACAAAATGCCTGCATGAGCAATCCATGTAATCTAGGCACTCCCAGCTTCTTAATCGTAATAAGAAATTTTAGCTCAGCATCGACTGATAAGCTAGAGCAATTTCAAGGTGTGAACTTGATTATGCCAAGCAAGAATAGTGCTAAAAGGCCCAGTTAGTGTAGATAGGCGCGTCTTTACCTGGTCGCCGATGGCTGGGATCTCTCCTGAACCCTCCCGGAGGTCCAGGGCCTTCACGCCGCCGGAGCCAGGGATCTCGGCGAATCTTGGGGCCGCAGCTGAGGCGGCGGCCGTGCCGAGGGTGGAGGCGGTGGCGACAGCGGCGAGGAGCTGCCTTCTAGTGAGGGTGGGAGGTGGTGTTGTGGCTACAATTACTGCTTTGGCTTTCCGAGGCGGTGGCACGGCGCCGGCGACCGCCGCGACGGCAGTGGTGACCATTGGTGGCTGTTACGATGTGCAATTTTCCTTTTTTTTTTTCCTTTTTATTATTGTTTTATTATATTTAGCTTGATTTTCTTTTTCTCCTTTTTATTCCATTATACGTACATTTCTATTTTTTCTAATTATTTCAATGAAAATTTTTTATATTTAGCTACACTTCAAAGACTAAACACTGAAAAATATTTAAATAATAAACACACATAAAACATATTATAGGACCTCAAACATGAATAAATAGACGAACATGAACAAATAGATGTACATAGAGTAAATTTGAATAAATATATGTTTCTTTAAAAAATAGACTTAGAGAAAATCACACTACATATGGGTGCGAATGTTTGACATCCACGCCAGATTTAATAAATAATTTCATTAACATTTTGTAAACAATTTAACTTTTAATATGTGTGTTGAAATTGAATATATCCGATTAACCTTAAACCCTTGTTGTAAGCCAATTATTGTATTGTGTATATGAATTGTTTGCCTTCTTAATTATACTATTTTGGTGTTTTGAAAATAATAATGACAGTTGATGAATCGTGCAACCTAAATTTTTTTTAAAAAAACTCATCCTCATTTACAAGAAATTATCCTAGCTTGTCATAAAGCAACCATGCCATATTCAAACTACTCTTTTTTAGATGGAAACTTTTTCAGGAGTTTTAGCTATGGCTTCTTTAGTTTTTACTTGGCAAAGTACTACTTTAAACGACGCTCGAAAATAAGTTCAAAGAGGGAAGAATCCATTTTTTATAACTAGAGTTGAATTAGCCATTTTTTTTTACAAGCTAGCCAAAATACATGAACATAAGAGCTGATCAATTGACATCCAAAAGGAGCAAAATAACCCTTTCCGATACATGCCTTGACTATGGATCTTTTTATCCAAATCTTCATTGTGGGTTTCAGGTGTGGCCTCCAATGAATTTTCACTAAACCGTACTACCGAGAAAACTATTTTATCAAAAAACGCTAGAAAATAAATCATTAGAAATAATCCATTTTTTTTTATACTAGAGGGTGAAGCCATTTGCTAAGAAAATGACTAAAATGAACATAAAATCACATGCAAGAGTAGCAAAATAACTCCTTCCGATACATGTATCCAATTATCCAAATACACTTTTTTTAACAAAATACAACCTTATAAATGTTGAGGTGAATTCAAAATCGGCCTAATCATGAGAAAACTTTTTAGAAAAAACAAGTATTTTAAAATGGATAGAAATATATCTAGAAAATCCCTAGGTCTATTCATTAAGTTGAGCTTTATGCATGCTGAGGTAGGATACAAACGAGCAGAGGAGCCCTCGCTGTGGTTGGCCAATCCTGACACTTTATCCTCTCCTCATCCACGCCGAGAGCGTAACCAGCTCAACCAGATCAGAATCCAGACCTCGTCAGAGTCCATTCCCTTTGTGCATCTCGGCCTCTCCTCTCTCCCTTCCTCCCCGCCCAATTCCTCTGTCCCTCTTCTCCAGCCGCCCGGAGATGGTCTCGCTGCGATGCACCACCGCGCACCACTCCCTCCTCGGCTCGCCGACCTGCCTCGCGCGCCCGCGGCGGCGGGCGTGCCCCCGTCGTGCGCGCTGCCGTCGCCGTGGAGACCGGCGCACAGGCCAAGGTCTCCCTCATCCGGATTGGGACGCGTGGGAGGTGATCGAATTCGACCCTTTCTGCTGTTTCTTTGGTTGGGCGGGTGATGAATTTGGGTTTATGTTTGTCAAAATATGTTTGCCAAAATCGTGGCTTTATGTTCTGTTAATGGTGCATTTGGGGACGGCAACGCGTTGTGAATGCCTGAGAGATCCTGCGTTTAGCTCTTCCATAGGGAATGCGAGTTTTGAGATGTGGCTCTGAACCTAGTGCGTCTTTATTACGTGTTGAACATTGTGGATAATTTGGTGAAGTTCAAAGGAAAACTTTAGCAGGAAGGATGCGCTTCGTTGCTTTGTAGCAGTCCCCTGCTTCGTAGATGCAATTCCGGATCAGTAGCTGGGCGTTGACATTGTTAGAGCTAAAGAATGGCTCTTAATAGTCGTCAAAATTGTACCTTTAGATGTTACCTCTACTATTTTGGGTCAACGCCAGATGCTGTTTTGTTCTTGTGCTATTCTCATGATAGCTAGTGGCTGCATGTCAGTGTTTACAAGGGCATGGTCTTTACCAGTCTTTGTCTTGGCTTTAGTCTTAGTGAATTTACTGCTTCTCTTGGATCTTGTGGAAATTCTATGCCTTTTAGACATTTTTCCTCTTGTTGAGACTTGAGAAAACGTCACACAAGTTTTTGTTAAAAAAGGAAGAAAAAGTTATTCAAGAAAAGTCACTGTTTACTGCCAGAGCAAATTTTTCCTTCTACTTTTCAATTCAAAGTGTTGTTTGTTTCTTTTTTCGTGTGTGCAAATTTGTAATTCTTGTCATTGGTTATTTAGGACAGTCCTCTGGCTCTTGCACAAGCCCATGAAACTCGAGACAAACTGAAAGCTGCACACACTGAGTTAGCTGAGGAGGGGGCTATTGAGATCGTCATCATAAAGACCACAGGAGACATGATCTTGGACAAACCTCTTGCAGATATTGGAGGCAAGGGTTTATTCACCAAGGAGATAGATGATGCACTCTTGCAGGGAAGGATTGATATTGCTGTTCACTCTATGAAAGATGTTCCAACCTATCTACCTGAAGGCACAATATTGCCCTGTAACCTCCCACGAGAAGATGTCAGAGATGCATTCATATGCTTGACTGCAAATTCGCTTGCGGAGCTTCCTGCTGGCAGTGTTGTTGGAAGTGCTTCCTTGCGGAGACAATCTCAGATTCTCTACAGATATCCATCACTGAAAGTAAGGATGATGGTTTTGCTCCTCACACTTTCCCTCCCCATCCCCTATACTTGTGATTTTAGTGCTAGCTGATTCACTAATGTGTTCATAGATACTTCCCAGTATTGCGAGTCTGGTGGGGTTTTTTCTCCCATTGCATATAAAGAGAGCGGGCTTTCTGAGCTCATTCTCTGAAGTCTAGAACATAGATCTTATTTCTGTCAGCTGCAGTTCTTAACTCTTTTCTAAACTGTTAAAAAAACTTTTACAAATATGTCTTTTTTATTTCTATGATTGTGAAGCTGTTGTTTCCAATGCCATACATATGAAAATATGCCTATCCTAGAGGCACTATTGCAATTTTCTTTTTTTGGTTATAAAGAGAATTCTTTCCAGTTGATGGTTGCAGACTCTTGCCTCAGTCTTGTACTTAGCTATTTAGAAGCCTGTATCTGTATTGTTTAATTTATTTGAAGTGTTTTTTGATTAGGCATTGACCTTGATTAATCTTATGCTTAACATGTTAAATGGTTTTCAGGTTGTTAACTTCAGAGGAAATGTTCAGACACGGCTAAGGAAACTCAAAGGAAGGAGATGTCTCTGCTACATTGTTGGCACTGGCTGGATTAAGGCGGCTAAATATGGCAGAAAATGCAACAGCTGTACTATCAGTGGAAGAAATGCTTCCAGCAGTTGCCCAAGGTGCTATTGGAATAGCTTGCCGAAGCAACGATGACAAAATGGTAAGGAGCCCAATGTTGTAGTATACTGACACTAGCTTCGCTACCTTTTCTCTATTGAACTTTGCATGCTCTTTGATTAAGTGATAAGCAAGGGCAGATCTAGAATTAGGAATCCTTGATGTCACTAGCTAGCATAGCTATGATTGGTATGCTGTGTCATTGTCTCTTGTGCCCATAGTGATTTTTCATTGAATTTCACAAGTCATTGCTGTCAGGTGACAGAACTAAATAATCTGGATCTGCTTTCCTGATGATAAGTTCAAGTGACCATTTTATGCCCCCTAAATAATGACCATATTAGATGATGATGTTTAGGCAGCATAGGTAATTGTTTTAAGATCTGATTTCTTTGTCATGCCATTGTTTGCATTTTTATTTACCAAGTTTCCTTTATTTATTGCTTCTTTATCCTGGCCATGTTGCATGTTGTGGCTTTTCCAAAAGCATTGAATCTTTGAAACTATGCCTTACAGTAGGTTTTTGATATTTCTAATTTCTGAGTGCACATTGTTATTTTATTTTGCAATGTACATGAATGTACTATGCAGCTATGCAGGGCATGCCAGACACTTTCTTGGGTTCATGGCCATTTTAACACCATTTTTAGCCAAAAATGATGAGTCTCCCATCCTTTGCCCTTTTTTTTTGTAGATGGAGTACCTATCCTCACTGAACCATGAAGATACCAGATTAGCTGTTGCATGTGAAAGAGAATTCTTGGCAGTTCTTGATGGTAACTGCCGAACTCCAATTGCGGCCTATGCTTACCGTGATAAGGATGGGAATTGCTCATTCCGGGGTCTATTAGCTTCCCCAGATGGATCTAAAGGTATGGTTTTTTATTGAAAAGAACTTAAAATGGATCTTGTTGTATTTATTATCTAACAACAACACTTTGCCACTCGTATGATTCTGCTTACAGTATTTGAGACAACAAGAAGTGGGCCGTACTCTTTTGACGACATGGTTGAGATGGGCAAAGATGCTGGTCATGAGCTGAAGGCAAAGGCTGGGCCTGGCTTCTTTGATAGCTTGCAATGAAAAGAATGAGCGACCATGTGCAATTCCAATTCCACTTCCACTCTTTTGGTTAGAAACGGAGGTCCTAAGTAGAGTGTTGAGGTTTTGATTTTGTTTCTTCTTTCTTCTCATACTAGTCCTGCTAGAGCCTTGTACTACCACTCATATTGAGCAGCCCCATTCAACTTTGTTGTAAACCTGTCCTTCTAGCACTCTGGGTTAGAGCCTTATAGGTATCTGCACAGCACAGCACATGTTGTGTCGAAGAGGTATCTGCACAGCTACGTTGTAATGTTGTAATAGGATGTGACTTTCCAGATAGTTGTTGTTTCAAGAATAATTGTGCTCATATGGTATCCAATGTTCCAATTCTTCAGAAAATTAGCCTTGCTGATTGATTCTCAGATGACTTTGATGAATGTCACATCCCTGATTTTTTGGGGGAAAGGAGAATGTTTAGGTATATGTCGAAGAAAACTTGAAGTGCGGTACTATACTGCTATAGATTATAGATGGATTGATGATCTTTCTGATGGTATGCTATTGTTATATTATTCAGTAGTACGTAACAAGCAAAATTTGATGGCATAGATGAAATTTCCTGAACTTAAAACCCCTCGAACATCTCGGCGTCACCTCCTCCCTCCCTCCGTCCCTCGCGCGCATAGCCCTCTAACCCTCTCTGGCCCGGTGGAGATGGTGTCGCTGCGCTGCGCCACCGTGCACCACTTCCTCCTCGGCCCCACCGACCTGCCTCGCGCGCCCGCGGCGGCGGGCGCGCCCCGTCGCCGTGGAGGCCGTCGCGCAGGCCAAGGGCCCCCATCATCCGGATCGGGACGCGTGGAAGGTGATCAAATTCGACCCTTTTCTGCGGGTTCTTTGGGGTTTATGCTCTGGAATATGGGTTTTGAGCTGCGCCTCTGAACCTATCGCGTCGTTTAGGAGGTGCCAGCCTGCCAGTTGACGACGCTGGGCGAATTCACACGAAGTATTTGATGATGTTTAGCTCGATTTGCATATATGGCTTCGTTTTGTTGCAATTTTGGATCAGTAGTAACTGGCTGTTGGCCTTGATAAAGCTAAATAATGGTCTCTGAGTAATGGATTAATTGTACATTATGATGGTCTCTTAGTAATCAGTTATAATTTGTACATTTAAATGTCATCCAATTTTGGGTCAACACTAGATGCTGTACTGTTCTTGTGTTATTCTCCACCTTAGCTAGTGCTTCATGTAGGTGTTCATAAGGTCTTTGCCTTGGCTTACTGAGTTATGACCTCTCTTTGGATCTTGTGGAAATTCTATGCTCTTTAGAAATTTTTTCCTTCTTTCGTTTATAAAAGTTACTAAAAAGAAGTCATAGGTTTACTACTGTCAACGAAAATTACTCTTTTTAGCTTTCAGTTTTCACTTTTCAATGCAAAGTGTTGTGTGTTGCTTCTCTCTCTTTTTTTTGTAGAGTGTACAAATTTGTAATTGTTGCCATTGGCTATTTAGGACAGTGATCTTGCTCTTGCACAAGCCCGTGAAACTCGAGATAAACTGAAAGCTGCACACTCTGAGTTAGCTGAGGAGGGGGCTGTTGAGATCGTCATTATAAAGACCACAGGAGACATGATCTTGGACAAACCCCTTGCAGATATTGGAGGCAAGGGTTTATTCACCAAGGAGATAGACGATGCGCTCTTGCAGGGAAGGATTGATATCGCTGTTCACTCTATGAAAGATGTCCCGACATATCTACCTGAAGGAACAATCCTGCCATGTAATCTCCCACGAGAAGATGCTAGAGACGCATTTATATGTCTGACTGCAAATTCACTCGCGGAGCTTCCTTCTGGTTGTGTCATTGGAAGTGCTTCCCTGAGGAGACAATCTCAGATTCTCTACAGATATCCGTCACTCAAGGTAAGCATGGCGGTTTCATTCATCACCCTACCTGATGTTTTTTTTCCTATATATATAAAGAGCAAGCTATGAGTTTTTTCTCTGAAATCTGAAGCAGTGAAGCATCATACATGGATTGTTTATTCTGTCAGTTGCAGTTCTCAGCTCTTTTATAAACAATTGTGTGATCATAAAACAATTGTTTTCAGTGCCAATTATTTGAGAAGTTGCCTAGCCTGGAGGAACTATTGCATTTTTTTTTTGTTACAGAGAGGATTCTGTCCAGTTGTAGATTCACTTCAGTCTTATAGTTACTTATTTAGAAGTGTGTTTTACTTGTATTCATCTTAATCGTTCTATAAGGCTTAACAGTATTGAGTGGATTTCAGGTAGTTAACTTAAGAGGAAATGTTCAGACACGGTTAATGAAACTCAAGAACGGAGATGTCCATGCTACACTGTTGGCACTGGCAGGACTAAAGCGGCTAAACATGGCGGAAAACTGCGACATCTATATTATCCATGGAAGAAATGCTTCCAGCAGTTGCCCAAGGTGCTATTGGAATAGCTTGCCGAAGCAATGACGACAAAATGGTATGTTGTCCTGTGTTGTGGTATGCTGGTAGATGAAAAAATAAATAAAAATACTGCTGCATAATTCCACATTCAAATATGACCGCAGGCCACCAGCTTTGCTATCTTTCCGCTGTTGAACTTTGCTTTCTCCTTTGATTAAGTGATAAGTAGGTTCAAGTGCCCCATTCTCTATTGAATAATAATAAGCATACTAAAAAAAACCTCGAGGGGGGCAAGACCTCTGCTGAGGCATTGATGGAAAGGAATTCTCTTCCCCAGGAATAATAGCCATACTAGATGGTGCTGTTTAGGCTCCATAATAATGATTTTAAATCTGATTCGTTTTTCATACCAGTCGTCACATTTTATCTTCCTAGTACAATCTTCATTTGATTTTATCGCTAAATTATCCTGAGTAAGTTGCATGTTTTAGATTTCCTGAAAGTGTTTAATATTTGAAACTACGACGTAAACACTGTAAAATATTCTAATTTCTCTAGTTCACAATTCTGTTTTTACTCTGGTCCTATGCATCTCTGCAGAGCACGCTGCACTTGTCCACTTGTCTGGGTTCATGGTTTTTTAACACACTTATTTGCCAAAGATGTGAGATTGTGAGAGCTCCCATTCTTCACCCTTTTGCAGATGGAGTACCTGTGCTCGTTAAACCATGAAGATACCAGATCAGCTCTTGCATGCGAAAGAGAATTCTTGGCAGTGCTTGATGGTAACTGCCGAACTCCAATTGCTGCCTATGCTCATCGTGATAAGGATGGAAATTGCTCCTTCCGGGGTCTATTGGCTTCACCAGATGGATCTAAAGGTAAGCTCGATATCAATTAAAAGAACACTGTTGCATTTCATCATTAATGGCAACAATTCATTACTTCTGCGATTCTGCTTTGCAGTATATGAGACAACAAGAACTGGACTGTACTCTTTCGACGACATGGTTGAGATGGGCAAAGATGCTGGTCATGAGCTGAAGGCAAAGGCTGGGCCTGGCTTCCATGGTTGCTTGCAATGGAAAGAATGAGTGACGATGTGCAATTTCAGTTGCCACTCTTTTGGTTAGAAACGGAGGGTCCAATGTAGAGTGTTGAGAGGTTTATTTTTGTTTCTTCTTTCTCCTAGTTCTGCTAGAGCCTTGTACTCAATATTGAGCAGCCCCATTCAAATAATGTACCTCCTGTTATTCTAGCACTCTGGGTTAGAAACTCTGATGAGTCCGATGAATCCCACAGGCTACAACTGTGAGGCCCAAGATCTAACTACAAAGCTGAGGTTTTCTAATAGGGAATTTGGTGTTTCTGCCAATCTGTCAATGTTAGAGGTGCTTCCATTGTAATTCCAATGTATCAGTGCCACTCAGGCCGTGATAGAATCGATTAAAACCACAGTGAAATGCATCGATGCATGCTTATTTGACATTATTGCCCATTATTGCCCGCAACAAATCTGATTCCCAATACTTCTAAAAATAATTGTCATTCTTTGAATTTTTTTTCTGCAATCACATCAAGGCAAGATAGACACAAAGGCACCACTGGCACTCTTTCACAACATTAGAGATAACTGATACAGGTCCCAACCTAAAGTACCCAAGCATTGTCAGATGCTACTGAACATGGATCCCCCGAAGCATCTTTACCCTAAAGCCTAGTGGATGTGTTCAAATAATGTTCTGTCTGTTACAGGAAGATCTTGTTGGGATGATTCACCAAATCAAAATTGCACTAGACTTTTTTCACCGTGCCAGTTACATTCATAATCATCATACAATGGATCTAGTTGTCCTGATTCTGCATTGCTGACATGTTAGCCAGGTCTTCAGCAGTCACTGGTTTGTGCATCTGTACAAACAGGAAACTGAGACAATCAAAATGGATTCGCATAATTGGACAACAAACAGATCAATATATCTTAGGTGAAGAAATAATACTCACCGCATTAGCAACTGTTAACCAATGAAAGCACCTTGGGAGGGAATCTTCTGCTGATGGGGTGGTATCATGATTCCAGTAGGTTATGTTCTGGAATTCAGCTCGGGATACAAAACTGCTAACTTCAACATCTCTAACTTCAACATCTGAATTCTGTCCAGGCCTCTTCTCCAATACATAGCCTAAAGACAATATTAAAAGCATCATAAAAACGGACAAAACTCCAGGACTCATGTCGAATTCACAGTTTCTATTGAAGATCGAGAATGACAGATTGTTACCACTGACCACCACCTATCATAGCATCCCAAGACAATTTAACAGTTATACTAAGGCCCAAGGCTATATTTCAGATAAAAAGGGATCACACCACCATTCAATGATCACTTCTGCAGTCAAACTCAAACTGAAACTTCAGGAATTTTGCACATGGCTTCCATACTTCATAGTTTTTATACTTTTTAGCATGCATTTGAGTCATGATTTGATTCTTATTAGAAAAAAATATTTTAAGGTACCTTTGCCCCATACACCTTAAAGGCGCGCAAAGCAATTTGGAGAGAATATCGAATTTAGGTAGAGCTAGTAGCAGTTACACTGATTCTATACTGCTCCACTATCATTCCGGCCATAAATCAATGCACATTGCTATGAATCGATGAAGAAAAAAAAAAAAATCACATTTCCCACTCCAAAGGTCCCAAACTGATGATAAATTCACAAATCTTGTAGGCTTGAAGAAAGCATAAGCAAGAAACTGAGGTCACCTCGGTAGCCATCCGGGAGAGCTAGGGTAGCCCCCTGCAGCTTCCTCCCGCGGAAGAAGGCCTCTTCCACCTTCATCCCCTCCACCTCCACACCTGTCGGGAGGCCCGTACCAATTCCTCAATCAAATGAGCGGGAAAAAAAAAAAGGAAACATGGGATTTGAGTCGGGGGCACGGACCTGTGGCCCTAGGCTTGAAGTAGTCGGATACGGGGGCGCCGCCGTTCTGCCTGATGCCACAGGGCAGGAGGTGCGCGCCGCCGAGGTCCGCGGACACTGGGGAGAGGTCGACGGTGGCCGTGACGCCGGCGGCGGGTGCAGGAGGCGTCGCCGGCTCCATGTTGGGCTCACGTCGTGGAATCTTCGCACCCCACGAGCCTACAGGAAGACAAACGGGAAGGAAATTAAGAAGAGACAGGCCATGGGCCTCGTGTTCCTGGCCCAGTCAGCCCACCACTGACCCCTTTCGTTCTTCGATTATCTGCTCCCCCACACCGCGATCACTAGGGCGCGATCAAAATCCAGAGTTCTTCCACATTGGGCGATCGAGCAGGTGACAACTGGACAACATCTGATTCCTTGCGCATTTGCTCGAATCGATGTGTACCTGAGATTTCCTCCCTCTCGTTCTCGTTCCTTTTTGCGTTATATGCAGTAGGGTTGTCTGGATCTCATGGCTTTCGACCCAATCACGGAGGGAAGCAGGGCGGTGCAACTACCAACGGAGGAGCCTTACTGGGAGAACTGGGATTCGATAGTAATCCAGGTGGATGAACACAACAGGGCCGCGTTCGGTATGCACCCGACTTGCGCTTCGATTTCTTAGTGTAGCTTAACACAGCTTTATTCGGTCTGATCCTCTCACCGTTGTCAAATTGTTGCAAAAACAGTTTGCAATCCAGCGTGTAATCAGCAGGTCTTTGTTTCTCGGTTTGGTCAAAAGGAGGCGGTTTAGCCCGGGCCTCAGCACCTCCATTGGAGGCACCGACACTTCAAACTATACAATATTAAAGAATGCTGATAATTGTTCTCATACTA